>JANJXV010000437.1:115000-122500 GCA_024803745.1 Megascapheus bottae | reverse complement strand
CTTACCCTTACCCTAACCCTAACCCTAATCCTAACCCTTACTCTAACCCTAACCCTAACCCTAACACTTACCCTAACCCTAACCCTAACCCTTACACTAACCCTAACCCTAACCCCTAACCCTAACCCTTAACCTAACCCTAACCCTAACCCTAATCCTAACCTTTACCCTAACCCTAAACCTAAACCTTACCCCAACCCTAAACCTAAATCTAACCCTAACCCTAACCCTTACACTAACCCTAACCCTAACACTAACACTAACATTTACCCTTGCCATAACCCTAACCCTAACCCTAAGCCCAACCCTAAACCTAACACTAACCCTACCCCTAACCCGAACCCCAACCCTAACCATAACACTAACCCCTAACCCTAATCCTAACTCTTACACTTATCCTACCCCTACCCGTAACCCTAACACTTAACCATGTCCTAACCCCTACCCTAAGCCTAACCATAACCCTAACCCTTACCCTAACCCTAAACCTAACCCTAACCCTTACCCTTACCCTAACCCTAAACCTAACCCTAACCCTAACCATAACCCTTACCCTTACCATTACCCTAACCCTAAACCTAACCTAAACCTTACCCTAACCCTAAACCTAACCCTAATCCTTACCCTAACCTTAACCTTAACCTAAACACTAAACCTAACTCTAACCCTAACCCTAACCCTTACCCTTACCCTAACCCTAACCCTAAACTTAATCCTAACCCTAACCCTAACCCTAACACTTATGCTTACCCTAACCCCTATCCTGACCCTAACGCTAACCCTAACGCTTACCCTAACCCTAAACCTAACCCTAAACCTAACCCTTACACTTACCCTAGCCCTAAAACTAACCTTAAACCTAACCCTAACCCTAACCCTTACGCTTACCTTAACCCTAACCCTAAGCCTAACCCTTACACTTGCCCTAACGCTAACCCTAAACCTAGCCCTAACACATATCCTTACACTAACCGTAACCCTAAACCTAACCCTAACACTAACCCTAAACTCAACCCGAACCCTAAAGCTAACTCTAACCCTAAACCTTACCCTTACCCTGCCTCTAACCCTAAACCTAACCCTAACCCTGACCCTAAACCTAACCATTACACTAAACCTAACCCTAATCCTAACCCTAAACCTAACCCTAACCATAAACTTAACCCTAACCCTAACACTAACCCTCACCCAAAACTTAACTCTAAACCTAAAACTAACACTAACCCTAACCCTAACCCTAACACTTACCCTTACCAAAACCCTAACCCTAAACCTAACCCTAACCCTTATCGTAACCCTAACCCTCACCCTAACTCTTAACCTAACGCTAACACTAACCCTAACCTTAACCCAAACCCTAACCCTAAACCTAACCCTTACCCTTACCCTAACCATAACATTAAACCTAACCCTAACCCTAAACCTAACTCTACCCCTAACCCTGACCTATACCCCAACCCTAACACTAAAACTAAACCTAACCGTAACCCCTAACCCTAAACCTAAACCTAACAGTTCCCTTACATACACCCTAACCCTAAACTTAATGCTAACCCTAACCCTAACCCTAACACTTACCCTAACCCTAAACCTAAACTAATCCTTACCCTAACCCTAACCCTAACCCTAACCCTTACCCTTTTCCTAACCCTAACCATAACCCTAACCCTAATACTTACACTTAACCTAACCCTTACCCTAAACCTAACCCTACCCCTAACCCTAACCCAAACCTTAACCCTAACCATAAGCCTTACCCTAACCCTAACCCTAGCCCTTACCCTTTCCCTAACCCTAACTCTAACCCTAAAACTTACCCTTAACCTAACCCTAACCCTAAACCTAACCCTAACCCTAACCCTAACCTAAACCCTAACCCTTACCCTAACCCTAAACCTCAACCTAACACTAATCCTAAACCTAAACCCTAACCTAAACCTAACCCCTAACCCTTACCCTTACCCTAACCCTAACCCTAACCTTACCCTTACCCTTAACCTGTCCCTAAACCTAACATTAACTCTAACCGTAACCCTAACCCTAACCCTTAACCTAACCCTAACCTTAACCCTAACCCTTACCCTTACCCTAACCCAAACCCTAACCCTAACCCTAACCCTTACCCTTAACCTAACACTAACTCTAACCCTTACCCTTACCCTAACCCTAACCCTAATCCTAAACCTAACACTTACCCTTAACCTAAACCTAACCCTAACCCTAACCCTTACCTAACCCTAACACTAACACTAACCCTAAGCCTCACACTAAACCTAACCCTAACCCTAACCCTAAACCTAACCCTAAACTTTACCCTGACACTTACCCTAACCCTAAACCTAAGCCTAACCTTACCCTTACCCTAAACCTAACCGTAACCTTAACCCCAACCCTAAACCTAACCCTAACCCTTACCCTAACGCTAAACCTAACACTAACCCTAACCCTAACACTTACCCTTACCCTAACCCTAAACCTAACCCTAACCCTAACCCTTACCCTGACCATAACCCTAACACTAAACCTAACATTTACCCTTACCTTAACTGTAAGCCTAACCCTAACCCTTACCCTTAACCTTACCCTAACGCTAACCCTAACCCTAACCATAACACTAACCATAACCCAAACACATACCCTTACCCTAACCCTAACCCTAACCCTAAACGTAACCCTAACCCTTACCCTTACCCTTACCCTAACCCTAACCCTAACGCTAAACCTAACCCTAACCCTTACCCTTACCCTAACACTAACTCTAACCTTAACACTAACCCTAACCTAAGCCAGCCCTAACCTTAAACCTAACCTTTATCCTTACCCTAACCCTAACCCTAACCCTAAACCTAAGCCTTACCCATATCCTAACCCTAACCCTAAACCTAACCATAACCCTTAACCTTACCGTAAGCCTAATCCTAATCCAACTCTAACCCCAACCCTAAACCTAACCCTTACTCTTACCCTAATCCTAACACTAACCCTAAGCCTAAACCTAACCCAAACCCTAACTCTAACACTTATCCTAAGCCTAACCCTAACCCTAAACCTTTACCTAACCCTAACACTAACCCTAACCCCTAACCCTAACCCTTACCCTAAACCTAACCCTAACCCTAACCCTTACCCTTACCCAAACACTAACTCTAAACCTAACCCTAACCCTAAACCTAACCCTTACCCTTACCCTAACCTTAAACCTAACCCTAACCCTTACCCTTAACCTAACCCTAACCCTAACCCTGACCCTAACTTTAACGCTAAACCTTACCCTTGCCCTCACCCTAACCGTAACCCTAACCCTAACCCTAACACTTACCCTAACCCTAACCCTAAACCTAACACATAACCTTACACTAACACTAACCCTAACCCTAACCCTAAACCTAACACTAATGCTAACCCTAACCCTAACCCTAAGCATAACCCTAACCCTAAACCTAAACCTAATCCTTAAACGTAACCTAACCCTAAACCTAACCTTACCCCCAACCCTAAACCAAACCCTAACCCTAACCCTAACCCTTACGCTTACCCTATCCCTAACCCTAAAACTAACCCTAACCCTAACCCTAAACATTACCCTAAACCTAACGCTAATCCTAACCCTAACCTTTTCCGTTACCCTAACCCTAACCGTAAACCTAACCCTAACTCTTACCCTAACCCTAACCCTTACCCTTACCTTAAACCTAACCCTAACCCTTAAACTAACCCTAATCCTAACCCTAACCCTAATCCTAACCCTAAACCTAAACCTAAACCTAACCCTAACCCTAAACCTTACCCTCACCTTAACCCTAACCTAACACTAACCCTTACGCTTACCCTAAAGCTAACCCTAACCCTAACCCTAACCCTAACCCTAACCCGAACACTTACCCTAACCCTAACCCTAACCCTTACCCTAACCGTAACCCTAACCCCTAACCCTAACCCTTAACCTAACCCTAACCCTAACCTAATCCTAACCCTTACCCTAACCCTAAAACTAAACCTTACCCGAACCCTAACACTAAATCTAACCCTAACCGTAACCCTAACCGTAACCCTAATCCTAACCCTAAAATTAACCCTAACCCTAAACGTAATCCTAACCCTAACATTTACCCTTACCCTAACCCTAACCCTAACCCTAACCCTTACCCTAACCCTAAACCTAACCCTAACATTAACCCTACCCTTATTCTTACACTAACACTAACCCTAAACCTAACCCTAACCCTAAACCTAACCCTTACCCTTACCCTAACCCTAATCCTAACGCTAACCCTTACCCTTACCCTAACGCTAATCCTAACCCTAACCCTGACCTAACTTTAACCCTAACCCTTACCCTTACCCTTACCCTAACCCTAACACTAAACCTAACCCTAACCCTAACCCTAAGCCTAACCCGAACCCTAACCCTAACACATAACCTTACCCTAACCCTAACCCTAACCCTAACCCTAACCCTAACCCTTACCCTAACCCTAACCCTAACCCTAAACCTTACCCTAACCATAACCCTAATCCTAACCCTAAACCTAACCCTAACCCTAACCCTAACCTTAACCCTAACCCTAACCTTAACCCTAAACCTAACCCTAACCATTACCCTAACGCTAACCTTAACCCCAACTCCAAACATAACACTAACCGTAACCCTAACTCTTAACGTTACCCTAAACTTAAACCTAAACCTATCCCTTACCCTTACCCAAACCCTAACCCTAACCCTAAAACTAACCCTAACCCTAACCTTACCCCTAACCCTTACCCTTACCCTAACCCTAACCCTAATCCTAACCCTTACCCTAACCCTAACCCTAACCCTAACACTTACCCTAACCCTAACCCTAACCCTTAACCTAACCGTAACCCTTACCCTAACGCTAACCTTAACCCCAACTCCAAACATAACACTAACCGTAACCCTAACTCTTAACCTTACCCTAAACTTAAACCTAAACCTATCCCTTACCCTTACCCTAACCCTAACCCTAACCCTAAACTTAACCTTAAACCTAACCCTACCCCTAACCCAAACCTTATCCTTACCCTAACCCTAACGCTAACGCTAACTCTAACCCTAAACCTAACCCGAACCCTAACCCTAACCCTTACGCTTACCCTAACCCTAACCATACCCCTAACCCTAACCCTAACCCAGCCACCTAACCCTAAACCTAACCTTAACCCTAACCCTTACCCTTACCCTAACACTTACCCTAACCCTAACCCTAACCCTAACACTTACCCTAAACCTAACCCTAACCCTTAACCTAAACCTATCCCTAAACCTAACCCTTACACTCACCCTTACCCTAACCCTAACCCCTAACCCTAACCCTTAATCTAACTCTAACCTTATCCCTAAGCCTAACCCTTGCCCTTACCCTAACCCTAACCGTAACCCTAAAACTAATCCTAACCCTAACCCTAAACCTAACCCTTACCCTTACCCTAACCCTACCCCTACCTCTAACCCTAACCCTACCACCTAAACCTAACCCTAACCCTAACCCTTACCCTAACCCTAACCCAAACCCTACCCTAACACTTACCCTTACCGTAACCCTAATCCTTATTCTAACCCTAACACTAACCCTAACCCTTAAACTAACCATAACACTAACCCTAACACCTAACCCTAACCCTAACCCTTACCGTAAACCTAGCATTAACCCTAAACCTTACCCTTACCCTAACACTAACCCTAAACCTAACCCTAACGCTAAACCTAACCCTAACCCTTACCCTTACCCTAACACTAACTCTAACCTTAACACTAACCCTAACCTAAGCCAGCCCTAACCTTAAACCTAACCTTTATCCTTACCCTAACCCTAACCCTAACCCTAAACCTAAGCCTTACCCATATCCTAACCCTAACCCTAAACCTAACCGTAACCCTTAACCTTACCGTAAGCCTAACCCTAATCCAACTCTAACCCCAACCCTAAACCTAACCCTTACTCTTACCCTAATCCTAACACTAACCATAAGCCTAAACCTAACCCAAACCCTAACCCTTACCCTTACCCTAATCCTAACACTTACCCTAACCCTAATCCCTACCCCTAACCCTAACCCTTATCCTTATGCTAAACCTAACCCTAACCCTAACCCTAACACTTACCCTAACCCTAACCATTACCCTTATCCTAAACCTGACCCTAAACTTAATCCCAACCCTAAACCTAACCCTAAACCTAACCCTTACCCTAACACGTACCCTAACCCTAACCCTAACCCTAACACTTAACCTTACCCTATCCCTAACCATAACCCTAAACCTTACCCTAACCCTAACAGTTACCCTAACCCTAACCATTACCCTTATCCTAAACCTGACCCTAAACTTAACCCCAACTCTAAACCTAACCCTAACCCTAACCCTTACCCTAACACTTACCCTAACCCTAACCCTAACCCTAACACTTAACCTTACCCTATCCCTAACCATAACCCTAAACCTTACCCTAACCCTAAAACTAACCTTAACACTTGCAATTACCCTAACCCTAACCCTAACCCTTACCCTACCCTAACCTTAACCCTAACCCCTAACCCCAACCCTAATTCTAACCCTTACCCTAACCCTAACCCTAAACCTAAACCTTACCCTAAACCTAACCCTAACCCTAACCCTTACCCTAATCCTAACCCTAACCCTAACCCCTAACGCCAACCCTAATTCTAACCCTTACCCTAACCCTAACCCTAACCCTAACCCTAAACCTTACCCTAACCCTAACCATAAACCTAACCCCTAAGCCTAACCCTTAACCTAACCCTAACCATAACCATAACACTTACCCTTACCCTAACCCTAACCTAACTCTAACCCTAACCCAAAACCTAACACTAACCCTTACCCTTACACTAAACCTAACCCAAACCCTTACACTAAACCTAACCCTAAACCTAACATTTACCCTGACACTTACCCTAACCCTAACCCTAAGCCTAACATTACCCGTACCCTAACCCTAACCCTAACCTTAACCCCAACCCTAAACCTAACCCTTAACCTTACCCTAACGCTAACCCTAACCCTAACCGTAACCCTAAACATAACACTAACCCTAACCCTAACCCTTACCCCAACCCTAACCCCAACACTAACCCTTACCCTTACCCTATTCCTAACCCTAACCTTAACATCAACCCTAACCTAACCCTAACCCTAACCCTTACCCTTACCCTTGCCCAAACTCTAACCCTAAACCTAACACTAACCCTAACCTAACCCTAAACCTTACCCTAACCCTAATCCTAATACTAACCCTAACCCTTACCCTTACACTAACCCTAACCCTAACCCTTATCCTTACACTTACCTAACCCTAACCCTAACCCTAACCCTAATACATACCCTTACCCTAACCCTAAACCATACCCTAAACCTAACCCTAACCCTAACCCTTACCCTTACCCTAACCCTAACCCTAACCTTAACCCAACCCTATACCTAAACCTAATCCTAACCCTAACACTTACACTTACCCTAAC
>JANJXV010000437.1:20000-112500 GCA_024803745.1 Megascapheus bottae | reverse complement strand
TCCTAACCCTTACCCTAACCCTAACCCTAACCCTAATCCTAACCCTAACACTTACCCTAACCCTAACCATAACCCTAACCCTTACCCTAAACCTAACCCTAACCCTAACCCTACTCCTTACCCTAACCCTAACCCTTAACCTAAAGCTAACCCTAACCCTAACCATAACCATAACCATAAACCTAAACCTAACCAAAACCCTAACCCTAACCCTTACCCTTACCTTAACCGTAACCCTAACCCTAACCCTTACCCTAACCCTAACCGTAACCCTAACCCTAACACTTACCCTTACCCTAAACCGTACCCTAACCCTATCCCTAACCGTAACCGTAACCCTTACCATAACCCTAACACTAACCCTTACCCTTACCCTAACCCTAAACCTAACCCTACCCCTAACCTTAACCCTTACACTTACCCTTACCCTAACACTAACTCTAACCCTCAACCTAACCCTAAACCTTACCCTTACCCTAAACCTAAACCTAACCCTTAACCTAAGCCTAACCCTAACCCTAACCCTAACCCTTACCCTTAACTTAACCCTAACCCTAACACTAATCCTTTCCCTTACCCTAACGCTAACCCTAACCATAACCCTAACCCTAACCCTAGCAATAACCCTAACCCTAACCCTTACCCTAACCATAACCCTAAACCTAACCCTAACCCTAACAATAAACCTAACCCTAACCCTAACCCTAACCCTTACGCTAACCCTAACCTTAACACAAACTCTAATCCTAATCCTAACCCTAACACTAACCCTTACACTCACCCTAACCCTAACTCTAAACTTAACCCTAACCCCATCCCTAACCTTAACCCTTACCCTAAACCTAACCCTATCCTAACCCTAACCGTTACCTTTACCCTAACACAAACCATAACCGAAAACTAACCCTACCCCTAACCTTTACCCTAACCCCTAACCTTACCCTAACCGTAACCCTAACCCTAACCCTAAACCTAACCCTAAACCTAACCCTAACCCTTACCCTTACCCTAAACCTAACCCTAATCCTAACACTTACCCTAACCCTAAACCTAACCCTAGCACTTACCCTAACCCTAACCCTAACCCTAACCCTAAACCTAACCCTTACACTTACCCTAACCCTAACCCTATCCCTTACCCTTACCCTAAGTCTAACCCTAAGCCTAACCCTAACAGTAACCCCTAACCCTAACACTAAACCTAACCCTTACCCTTACCCTAAACTTAATCCTAACCTTAATGCTAACCCTAAACCTAACCCTAACCCTTACCCTAACCCTAACCCTAACCCTAATACCTACCCTAACCCTAAATCTAACCCTAACCCTAACCCTTACCCTTTCCCTAACTCTAAACCTAACTCTAACCCTAACACTTACCCTTAACCTAACCCTAACCCTAAACCTAAACCTAACCCTAACCCAAAACTTAACCCTAACCCTAACCCTAAACCTAAACCTTACCCTTACCCTAACCCTAACACTAACCCTAATCCTAACCCTAATCCTTACCCTAACCCTAACCCTAACCCTAACCCTAACCCTTACACTAAACCTAACCCTAACCACTAACCCTAAAACTTACCCTAACCCTAACCCAAAACCTAACCCTAACCTAACCCTTTTCCTTAACCTAAACCTAACCCTAAACCTAACTCTCACCCTAACCCTAACCCTAACCCTAACCCTAATCCTTACCCTAACCCTAACCCTAATACTAACCCTAACCCTTACACTAAACCTAACCCTAACCACTAACCCTAAACCTTACCCTAACCCTAACCCAAATCCTAACCCTAACCTAACAATTATCCTTAACCTAAACCTAATCCTAAACCTAACTCTAACCCTAACACTAACCCTAACCCTAACCCTTACCCTAACCCTAACCCTAAACCTTACCCTTACCCTAACCCTAACCCTAACCCTAACCTTACCCTTACCCTTAACCTGACCCTAACCCTAACCCTAACTGTAACCCTAACCCTAACTCTAACCCTAACCCTTACCCTAACCCTAACCTTAAACCTATCCCTAACCCTTACCCTTACCCTAACCCAAACCCTAACCCTAACCCTAACCCTTACCCTTAACCTAACCCTAACCCTCACCCTAACTCTAACCCTTAACCTTACTCTAACCCTAACCCTAACCCTAAACCTAACACTTACCCTAAACCTAACCTAACCCTAACCCTAACCCTTACCCTAACCCTTACCCTAACCCTAACCTAACCCTTACCCTTACCCTAACCGTAACCCTAACGCTAACCTTAACCCTAACCCTAACCCTTACACTTACCCTAACCCTAACCCTAAATGTAACCCTAACCCTAACCCTAATCCTAACCTTACTGCTAACCCTAACCCTAACACTTAACATAACCCTAACCCTAACCCTAATCCTTACCCTAAACCTAAATCTAACCCTAACCCTAACCCTTACCCTTTCCCTAACTCTTACCCTAACTCTAACCCTAACACATAACCTTAACCTAACCCTAACCCTAAACCTAACCCTAAACCTAACCCTAACCCAAACCTTAACCCTAACCCTTATCCTTACCCTAACCCTAACACTAACCCTAACCCTAACGTTAGCCTAACCCTAACGCTAACCCTAAACCTAACCCTTGCCCTAAACCTAACCCTAAACCTAACCTCAACCCTAACCATAACCTTCACCCCTAACCCTCACCCTAACCATAACCCTCACACCTAACCCTCACCCTAACCCTAACCCTTACCCTTATCCTAACCCTAACCCTAACCCTAACCCTAACACTTAACCTTACCCTAACCCCTACCCTAACCCTAACCCTAAACCTAACCCTTACACTAACCTTAACCGTAAATCTAACCATAACCCGTACACTTACTCTTTCCCTAACCCTAACCCTAACCATAATCCTAACCCTAAAACTTACCCTTACCCTAAACCTAACCCTAACCCTTACCGTAACCCTAACCTTAACCTAAACACTAAACCTAAACCTAACCTAACCCTTACCCTAACCCTTACCCTTACCCTAAACCTAAAACTTACCCTTACCATAACCCTAACCCTAACCATAATCCTAACCCTAAACCTAACCCTAACCCTAACCCTTACCCTTACCTTAAAGCTAAACCTAACCATAACACTTACCCTTACCCTTACTCTTACCCTAACGCTAACCCTAACCCTAACCCTAACCCTAACCCTTACCCTAACCCTAACCTTAACCCCAACTCTAAACCTACCCCTAACCATAACCCTAACTCTTTCCCTTACCCTAACCCTATCTCTAAACATAACCCTAACCCTAACCCTAACCCTTACCCTAAACTTAACCCTAATCCTAACCATAATCCTTACCCTTACCCTAAACCTAACCCTAAACCTAAAAGTAACCTTAACCCTAACATTAACCCTAACACTTTCCCTAAACCTAACCCTAACCCTAAACCTAACCCTAACCCTAACCCTTACCCTACCCTTACCCTTACCCTAACCCTAATCCTTAACCTAACCCTTACCGTTACCCTAACCCTAACCCTTACCCTTTCCCTAACCCTAACCCTAACTATAACCCTAACACTTAACCTTAACCTAACCCTAACCCTAAACCTAACCCTAACCCTAACCCTAACCCTAATCTTAACCCTAACCCTAAACCTAAACCTAAATTTTACCCTAACCCTAAACCTACCTGAACCCTAACCCTTACCATAACCCTAACCCTAAACCTAACCTAAGACTTAACCTTACCCTAACCCTAACCCTAACCTTAACCCTAACCCTAACCCTAATCCTTACCCTTACCCAAACCCTAACCCTAAACCTAACCCTAACCCTAACCCTGTCCCTATCCCTATCCCTAACCCTTACCCTTACCCTAAACGTAACCCTAAAATGAACCCTACCCGAAACCCCTAACCCTAACCCTAAACCTAACCCTTACCCTTACCCTAACCCTAACCCTAACCTTAATGCCAACCCTAACCCTAATCCTAACCCTTACCCTAACCCTAACTCTAATCCTTACCCTAACCCTAATCCTAACCCTTACCCTTTCCCTAACCCTAACCCTAACCCTAAACCTAACACTTACCCTTAACCTAACACTTACCCTAAACCTAACCATAACCCTAACCCTAACCTAAACCTTAACACTATCCCTAACCCTAAACCTACCCCTTACCTTTACCCTAACCCTAACCCTTACGCTTTCCCTAACCCTAACGCTAACTCTAACCCTAAAGCTAATCATAACTCCAACCCTAAACCTAACCCTAACCCTAACCCGAACACTTACCCTTACCCTAACCCTAACCCTAAACCTAGCCCTAACCCTATCCCTAACTCCTAACCCTAAACCTAACCCCTAACATTTACCTTTACCCTAAACCTAACCCTCACAGTAACACTTACCCTAAACCTACACCTAAACCTAAAGCTAACCCTTACCCTAATCCTAACCCTAACACTAATCCTAACTCTTACACTAAACCTAACCCTAACTCCAATCCCTAACCCTTACCACAATCCTAACCCAAACCCTAACCCTAACCCTAACCCTTATCCTTAACCTAAACCTAACCCTAACTCTAACCCTAACCCTAACCCTAATCCTTACCATTACCCTAACCCTACCCTATCCCTAACCCTTACCCTTAACCTAACCCTAACCATAATCTTAACCCCAACCCTAAACCAAACCCTAACCCTTACCCTAACCCTAAACTTAACCTAAATACTAAACCTAAACATAACCCTAACCCTCACACTTACCCTTACCCTAACCCTAACCCTAAACCTAACGCTAACCCTAAACCTAACCCTTACCCTAAACCTAACCCTAACCCTAACCCTAACCCTAAACCTTACGCTTACCCTAACACTAACCATAACCCTTACCCTAACCCTAACCCTAACCCTAACCCTTACCCTTGCGTTAACCCTAAACCTAACCCTAAACCTTACTCTTACCCTAACGCTAACCCTAACTCTATCCCTAACACTAACCCTAACATATAACCTTACCCTAACCCTAACCATAACCATAAACCTAACCCTAAACCTAAGCCTAAAACTAACCCTAACCCTAACCCCTAACCCTAACCCTAACACTTAACCTTACCCTAACCCTACCCTAAACCTAACCCTAACCCTAACCCTTACCCTAACCCTAAACCCAACCCTAACCCTTACCCTTGCCCTAACCCTAAACCTAACCCTGAACCTAACCATAACCCTTACCCTTACCCTAACCATAACCCTAACCCTAAGCCTAAACCTTACTCTTACCCTTAACCTAACCTAACCCTTACTCTAACCATAACCTTAACATAAACACTAAACCTAACCCTAACCCTAACACTTACCCTTACCCTAACCCTAACCCTAAACCTAACCCTAACCCTACCCCAAAACCTTACCCTAACCCTAACCTAAAATCCTAAACCTAACCCTTACCCTTACCCTAACCCTAACCCTAACCCTAAACCTAACCCTAACCCTAACCTTAACCCTAAACCTTACCTTTACCCTAACCTTAACCCTAACCCTAAATGTAACCATAACCCTAACCTTAACCCTTACCCTTAACCTAACCCTAACTCTAACCCTAACCATTACCCTAACCCTAACCCTAACACTTACTCTAACCCTAACCCTAATCCTAACCCTAACCCTAACACTTACCCTAACCCTAACCTTAACCCCAACTCTAAACCTAACCCTAACCGTAACCCTAACTCTTACCCTTACCCTAACCTTAACCCTAAAGCTAACCCTAACCCTAATCCTAAGCCTATCCCTTACCCTTACCCTAAACCTAAACCTAACCCTAAAACTAACCCTAACCCTAAACTTACCCCTAACCCTTACCCTTACCCTAACCCTAATCCTAATCCTAACCCTTACCCTAAACCTAACCCTAACCCTAACACTTACCCTAACCCTAACCCTAAACCTTACCCTAACACTAACCCTAACCCTAACCCCTAACACTTAACCTAACCCTAACCCTAATCCTAACCCTTACCCTAACCCTAACCCTAACCCTCAACCCAACCCTAAACCTAACCGTAACCCTAACCCTAACCCTTACCCTAGCCCTAACCCTAACCCTAACTCCTAACCCTTAACCTAACCGTAACCCTAATCCTAACCCTTACCCTAAACCTAACCCTAACCCTTACCCCAACCCTAAACCTAACCGTAACCCTAACCCTAACCCTTACCCTAACCCTAACCCTCACACTAACACTAACATTTACCCTTGCCATAACCCTAACCCTAACCCTAATCCCAACCCTAAACATAACCCTAACCCTAACCCTATGCCCTAACCCTAACCCTAACCATAACACTAACCCCTACCCCTAACCCTAACCCTGAACCTTACCCTTATCCTAACCCTACGCCTAACCAGAACACTTAACCATATCCTAAAACCTACCCTAAACCTAACCCTAACCCTAACCCTTACCCTAACCTAACCCTAAACCTAAACCTTACCCTTACCCTAATCCTAAACCTAACCCTAACCCTAACCATAACCCTTACCCTTACCCTTACCCTAAGCATAACCCTAACCCTAAACCTAACCCTAATCCTTACCCAAACCCTAACCTTAACCTAAACACTAATCCTAACACTAACCCTAAACCTTACCCTTACCCTAACCCTAACCCTAAATCTAATCCTAATCCTAACCTTAACCCTTACCCTACACCTAACCCCAATCCTAAACCTAACCTTTACCCTTACCCTAACCCTAACCCTAAGGCTAAACCTAACCCTAACTCTAACCTTAACCCTAACCCTTACGTTACCCTAACCCTAAACCTAACCCTATACCTAACCCTAACCCTAACCCTTAACCTGACCCTAACCCTAACCCTAATTTAACCCTAACCCTTATCCTAGAACTAACCCTTACCCTAACCCTAAACATAACACTAACACTAACATTTCCCCTTGCCATAACCCTAACCCTAACCCTAAGCCCAACCCTAAACCTAACCCTAACCCTAACCCTAACCCTTACCCTTTCCCTAACTCTAACCCTAACACTTAACCTTAACCTAACCCTAACCCTAAACCTAAACCTAACCCTAACCCAAAACTTAACCCTAACCCTTATCCTTACCCTAACCCTAACACTAACTCTAAACTTAACCCTAACACTAACCCTAACCCTAACGTTAGCCTACCCTAACGCTAACCCTAAACCTTACCCTTGCCCTAACCCTAACCCTAAACCTAACCCCAACCCTAACCATAACCTTCACCCCTAACCCTCACCCTAACCATAACCCTCACACCTAACCCTCACCCTAACCCTAACCTTACCCTTATCCTAACCCTAACCCTAACCCTAACCCTAACACTTAACTTTACCTAACCCCTAACCTAACCGTAACCCTAAACCTAACCCTTACACTAACCTTAACTGTAAACCTAACCATAACCCTTACACTTACTCTTTCCCTAACCCTAACCCTAACCATAACCCTACCCCTAAAACTTACCCTTACCCTAAACCTAACCATAACCCTTACCCTAACCCTAACCTTAACCTAAACACTAAACCTAACACTAACCCTAACCCTAACCCTAACCCTTACTCTTACCCTAACCCTAAAACTTACCCTTACCCTAACCCTAACCCTAACCATAATCCTAACCCTAAACCTAACCTAACCCTAACCCTAACCCTTACCCTTACCTTAAAGCTAAACCTAACCATAACACTTAACCTTACCCTTACCCTTACCCTAACGCTAACCCTAACCCTAACCCTAACCCTAACCCTAACACATAACCTTACCCTAACCCAAACCCTAACCATAATCCTAACCCCAAACCTAACCCTAAACCTAACCCTAACCCTAACACTTACCCTAACCGTAACCTTAACCCCAACTCTAAACCTACCCCTAACCATAACCCTAACTCTTACCCTTACCCTAACCCTATCTCTAAACCTAACCCTAAACCTAACCCTAACCCTTACCCTAAACTTAACCCTAATCCTAACCATAACCCTTACCCTTACCCTAACCCTAACCCTAAACCTAAAACTAACCTTAACCCTAACATTAACCCTAACCCTTACCCTAACCCTAACCCTAACCCTAAACCTAACCCTAACCCTAACCCTAACCCTTACCCTAACCCTTACCCTAACCCTAACCCTAATCCTTAACCTAACCCTTACCGTTATCCTAACCCTAACCCTTACCCTTTCCCTAACCCTAACCCTAACTATAACCCTAACACTTAACCTTAACCTAACCCTAACCCTAAACCTAACCCTAACTCTAACCCTAACCCTAATCTTAACCCTAACCCTAAACCTAAACCTAAATTTTACCCTAACCCTAAACCTAACTGAACCCTAACCCTTACCATAACCCTAACCCTAAACCTAACCTAAGCCTTATCCTTACCCTAACACTAACCCTAACATTAACCCTAACCCTAACCCTAAACCTTACCCTTACCCAAACCCTAACCCTAAACCTAACCCTAAACCTAACCCTATCCCTAACCCTAACCCTTACCCTTACCCTAAACTTAACCCTAAAACTAATCCTAACCATAACCCCCAACCCTAACCCTAACCCTAAACCTAACCCTTACCCTTACCCTAACCCTAACCCTAACCTTAATGCTAACCCTAACCCTAATCCTAACCCTTACCCTAACCCTAACCCTAATCCTTACCCTAACCCTAACCCTAACCCTTACCCTTTTCCTAACCCTAACCCTAACCTAAACCTAACACTTACCCTTAACCTAACACTTACCCTAAACCTAACCATAACCCTTACCCTAACCCAAACCTTAACACTAACCCTAACCCTAAACCTACTCCTTACCTTTACCCTAACCCTAACCCTTCCGCTTTCCCTAACCCTAACGCTAACTCTAACCCTAAACCTAATCATAACTCCAATCCTAAACCTAACCCTAACCCTAACCCGAACACTTATCCTTACCCTCACCCTAACCCTCAACCTAGCCCTAACCCTAACCCTAACCCGTAACCCTAAACCTAACCCCTAACATTTACCCTTACCATAACCCTAACCCTCACTGTAACACTTACCCTAAACCTACACCTAACCCTAAAGCTAACCCTTACCCTAATCCTAACACTAACACTAATCCTAACTATTACCCTAAACCTAACCCTAACTCCAATCCCTTACCCTTACCATAACCCCAACCCAAACCCTAACCCTAACCCTAACCCTTACCCTTAACCTAAACCTAACCCTAACTCTAACCCTAACCCTAACCCTAATCCTTACCATTACCCTAACCTACCCTATCCCTAACCCTTACCCTTACCCTAACCCTAACCATAATCTTAACCCCAACCCTAAACCTAACCCTAACCCTAACCCTAACCCGTACCCTAACCCTAACACTAACCCTAACCCTAACACTAACACTTACCCTTACACTAACCCTAACCCTAACAATAACCACAACACTAAACCTAACCCTAACCCTAACCCTAACCCTAACCCTAACACTTAACCTTACCCTAACCCTACTCTAACCCCAACCCTAAACCTAACCCTACCCTAATTCTAACGCTAAACCTAATCATAACCCTTACCTTACCCTTTCCCTACCCTAACCCTAAACCTAACCCTAACCCTAAATTTAACCTAAATACTAAACCTAAACATAACCCTAACCCTCACCCTTACCCTTACCCTAACCCTAACCCTAAACCTAACGCTAACCCTAAACCTAACCCTTACCCTAACCCTAACCCTAAGCCTAACCCTAACCCTTACCCTAACCTTAACCCTAAACCTAACCCTAAACCTTACTCTTATCCTAACCCTAACCCTAACACTATCCCTAACCCTAACCCTAACATATAACCTTACCCTAACCCTAACCATAACGATAACTCTAACCCTAAACCTAAGCCTAACACTAACCCTAACCCTAACCCCTAAACCTAACCCTAACACTTAACCTTACCCTAACCACTACCCTAAACCTAACCCTAACCCTAACCCTTACCCTAACCCTAAACCCAACCCTAACCCTTACCCTTGCCCTAACCCTAAACCTAACCATAACCCTTACTCTTACCCTAACCATAACCCTAACCCTAAGCCTAAACCTTACTCTTACCCTAAACCTAACCTAACCCTTACTCTAACCATAACCTTAACATAAACACTAAACCTAACCCTAACCATAACCCTTACCCTTACCTTAACCCTAAACCTAAACCTAACCCTAACACTACCCCAAACCCTTACCCTAACCCTAACCTAAAATCTTAAACCTAACCCTTACCCTTACCCTAACCCTAACCCTAAACCTAACCCTAACCCTAACCTTAACCCTAAACATTACCTTTACCCTAACCCTAACCCTAACCCTAAATGTAACCATAACCCTAACCTTATCCCTTACCCTTAACCTAACCCTAACTCTAACCCTAACCCTTACCCTAACCCTAACCCTAACACTTACTCTAACCCTAACCCTAATCCTAACCCTAAACCTAACCCTTACCCTAACCCTAACCTTAACCCCAACTCTAAACCTAACCCTAACTCTTACCCTTACCCTAACCTTAACCCTAAAGCTAACCCTAACCCTAATCCTAACCCTATCCCTTACCCTTACCCTAACCCTAACCCTAACACTAAAACTAACCCTAACCCTAACCTTACCCCTAACCCTTACCCTTACCCTTACCCTAACCGTAACCCTAATCCTAACCCTTATCCTAAACCTAAACCTAACCCTAACACTTACCCTTATCCTAACAGTAACCCTAAACCTAACCCTAACCCTAACCCTAAGCCCAACCGTAAACCTAACCCTAACGCTAACCCTAACCCCTAACCCTAACCCTAACCCTAACACATACCCTTACATTAACAGTAAACCTAACCCTAACCCTAAACCTAACCCTAAACCTAACCCTAACCCTAACCCTTACCCTAAATTTAACCCAAACTCTAAATCTACCCTAACCCTAACCCTAAACCTTACCATTACCTAACCCTAATCCTAAACCTAACCCTAACCATAACCCTAACCCAACCCTTATCCTAAACCTAAAAATAATCCTCACCCTAACCCTTACCCTTACCCTTACCCTAAACCTCACCCTAACCCTAACCCTAACCCTAAAACTAACCCTAACCTTAACCCTACCCCTTACCTTTAACCTAACCCTAACCCTAACCCTAAACCTAACCCTAACGCTAATCCTAACCCTTACCCTTACCCTAACCCTAACCCTAATAGTAACCCTTACCCTAACCCTAACACTAAACCTAACCCTACCCTAACCCTAACAGTTACCCAAACCCTAACCCTAACCCTAAACCTTACCCTAACTCTAACCCCAAAACCTAACCCTGAACCTAACCCTAACCCTAACCCTTACTCTAATCTTAACGCTACACCTAACTCTAACCCTAACCATAAACCTAACCCTAACTCTTACCCTAACCCTTACCATAACCCTACCCTCAACTTTAACCCTAACACTAACGCTAACGCTTAACCTTACCCTAACCCTAACCCTAAACCTAACCCTAGCCCTAACCCTAACACTTACACTTATCCTAACCCTGACTCTCAACCTAATCCTAACCCTTACCCTAACCCTAAGCCTAACAGTAAACCTTACCCTGTCCCTAACGCTAACACTAACCCTAACCCTTACCCAAAACCTAACCCTAACCCCTAACCCTAACCCTTACCCTAACCCTCAGCCAAACCCTAACCCTAACCCTTACCCTTAACCTAACCTAACCCTAACTCTAACCCTAACCCTAACCCTAACCCTAACCCTTACCCTAACCCTAACCCTAATCCTTACCCTTACCCTAACCCTAACCCTAAACCTAAACTTTACCCTTACCCTTACCCTAACCCTAACCCTAACCCTAAACCTAATCCTTACCCTAACACTAACCCTAACCCTAACCCTAACCGTTAAGGTAACCCTAACCCTAATCCTAACCCTAACCCTCAAATTTACCCTAACCCTTACCCGACCCTAAACCTAACCCTAACCCTAACCTTAACCCTAACCCTTATCCTAACCCTAACCCTAACCCTAAACCTAACCCTAACCCTGACCCTAAACCTTACACTTACCCTAACCCTAACCCTAAACCTAACCCTAACCCTTACCCCAACCCTAACCCTAACCTTATCTCTAACCCTAACCCTAAACCTAACCTTAAAACTAAAACTAACCCTTAACCTTACCCTAACCCTAACCCTAAACCTAACCCTAACCCTTACCCATACCCTAGCCCTAAACCTAACCCTAACCTAAAGCCTAACACTTACCCTTACCCTAAACCTAACCCTAACCCTAAACCTAACCCTAACCCTAACCTAACACTTACCGTAACCCTAACCCTAACCCTAATCAAACTAAACCTTACCCTTCCCCTAACCCTAACCTTAACCCTAACTCTTACCCTAACCATTCCCCTTACCCTAACCCTAACCCTAAACATAATCCTAACCGTAACCCTATCCCTAACCCTAACTCTTACCCTTATGCTAACCCCTACCCTAATCCAACCCCTAAACCTAAACCTTACCCTAACCATAACGTTAACCCTAATCCTTACCCTTAACCTAACCCTAACCCTAATCTTAATCCCAAACCTAAACCTAACCCTAACCCTAAACCTAACGCTTACCCTAACCCTAACCCTAAACCTAACACTAACACTTACCCTTACCCTAACCCTAACCCTAATCTTAACCCCAACTCTAAACCTAACACTAACTCTAACCCCTAACCCTAACCATAACCATAACCCTAACCCCTAAACCTAACCCTAACCCTAACCCTTACCCTTATCCTAACCTTAACCCTAACCCTAACACTTAACCTTACCTAACCCCTAACCTGACCCTAACCCTAACCCTAACCCTTACCCTAACCGTAACCCTAAACATAACCATAACCCTCACCCTTACCTTTACCCTAACCCTAGCCCTAACAGTAGCCCTATAGCTAAAACTTACCCTTACCCTTACCCTAAACCAAACCCTAACCCTTACCGAAACCTTAACCTTCACCTAAACAGTAAACCTAACACTAACCCTAACCCTAACCCATACCCTTCCACTGACCCTAAACCTAACCCTAACCTAACCCTAACCCTTACCCTAACCCTAACCTTAACCCTAAACCTCACCCTAACCCTAAACCTTACCCTTACCCTAATCCTAACCGTAACCCTTACCCTAAACCTAACCCTAACCCTAAACCTAACCCTAATCCTTATCCTTACCTTAACCCTAACCTAACCCTTACTCTTACCCTAACGCTAACCATAACCCTAACCCTAACCCTAACCCTAAAACATAACCTTACCCTAACCCTAACCCTAACCCTAACCCGAACCCTAAACCTAACCCTAACCTTAACCCTAACCCTTACCCTAACCCTAACCCTAACCCTAAACCTAACCTAAACCTAACCCTTACCCTTACCCAAACCCTAACCCTAACCTTAACTCTAACCCTAACTCTACACCTAAACTTAACCCTAAACCTAGCCCTTAACCTTACCCTAACCCTAACCCTAAACCTAACCCTAACCCTTACCCTTACCCTAACCCTCAACCTAACCCTAACCGTAACCCTAACCCTTAAACTTACCCTAACCCTAACCCTAACCCTAAACCTAATCCTATCTCTAACCCCTAACCCTAACCCTTAACCTAACCCTAACCGTAACCCTAACCCTTACCCTAACCCTAACCCTAACCCTAGCCCTTACCCTAACCCTAACCCTAACCCTAACCCTTACCCTAACCCTAACCCTAACCCTAACACTTAGCCTTACCGTAACCCTAAACCTAACCGAAAAACTAACCTTACCCTTACCCTAACCCTAACCCTTACCCTAACCCTAACCCTAACACTTACTCTAACCCTAACCCTAATCCTAGCCCTAACCCTAACCCTTACCCTAACCCTAAACTTAACCCCAACTCTAAACCTAACCCTAACTCTTACGCTTACCCTAACCTTAACCCTAAACCTAACCCTAACCCTAACCTAACCCTTACTCTAACCTTAACCCTAACCAAACCTAAACCTTACCCTTCCCCTAACCCTAACCTTAACCCTAACTCTTACCCTAACCCTTCCCCTTACCCTAACCCTAACCCTAAACCTAAACCTAACCCTAACCCTAACGCTATTCCAAACCCTAACCCGTCCACTAATGCTAACCCCTACCCTAACCCTAACCCTAACCCTAAACCTTACCCTAACCCTAACGCTAACCCTACCCTTACCCTTACCCTAACCCTAACCCTAATCTTAATCCCAAATCTAAACCTAACCCAAACCCTAACCCTAACGCTTACCCTAATCCTAACCCTAAACGTAACACTAACACTTACCCTTACCCTAACCCTAACCCTAATCTTAATGCCAACTCTAAACCTAACCCTAACCCTAACAACTAACCCTAACCCTAACCATAACGATAAGCCTAACACTTAACCTTACCCTAACCCCTACCCTGACCCTAACCTTAACCCTAACCCTTGCCCTATCCCTTACCCTAAACCTAACCATAACCCTCACCCTTACCCTTACCCTAACCCTAACCCTAACCCTAACCCTAAAACTAAAACTTACCCTTACCCTTACCCTAAATCTAACCCTAACCCTTACCCCAACCTTACCCTGACCCTAAACGTAAACCTAACCCTAACCCTAACCCTTACCCTAACCCTAACCTTAACCCTAACCCTAACCCTAACCTTAAACCAACCCTTACCCTAAACCTAACCCTAACCCTTACCCTAAAGCTAACCCTAACCCTAACCCTAACCCTAATCCTTACCCTTACCTAAACCCTAACCCTAACCCTTACCCTTACCCTAACGCGAACCATAACACTAACCCTAACCCTAACCCTAACACATAAACTTACACTAACCCTAACCCTAACCCTAACCCTAACCCGAACCCTAAATTTAACCCTAACCCTAACCCTAACCCTAAACCTAACCCTAACCCTAACCCTTACCCTCACCCTAACCCTAACCCTAACCTAACCCTAACCCTTACCCTTACCCCAACCCTAACCCTAACCTTAACTCTAACCCTAACGCTACACCTAAACTTAACCCTAAACCTAACCCTTAAACTTAACCTAAACACTAAACCTAACACTACCCCTAACCCTAACCCTTACTCTTACCCTCACCCTAAACGTAATCTTAACCCCAACCCTAAACCTATACCTAACCCTTACACTAAGCCTAACCCTAACCCTAACCCTAACAATAACACTTACCTTCACCATAACACTAACCCTAATTCTAACCCCAACTATAAACCTAACCCTAAAACTAACCCCTAACCCTAACCCTAGCCATAACCCTAGCCCCTAACCCTAACCCTAACCCTAAACCTAAACCTTACCCTTAACCTAACACTAACCCTAACCTTAACCCATACCCTTACCCTCACCCTAACCCTAATCTTAACCCCAACCCTAAACCTAACCCTAACCCTTACACTAAGCCTAACCCTAACCCTAAACCAAACAATAACACTTACCCTCACCATAACACTAACCCTAATTCTAACCCCAACCATAAACCTAACCCTAAAACTAACACCTAACCCTAACCCTAGCCATAACCCTAGCCCCTAACCCTAACCCTAACCCTAAACCTAAACCTTACCCTTAACCTAACCCTAACCCTAACCGTAACACTTAACCTTACCCTAACCCTAATCCTAACCCTAACCCTTACCCTTACCCTAAACCTAACACAAACCCTTACCCTAAAACTAACACTAACCCTAACCCTAACCCTTACCGTTACCTTAACCCTAACCCTAAACCTAACCCTTACCCGTACCCTTACCCTAACTCTAACCCTAAAACTAACCCTAACCCTAACACATACTCTTACATTAACCCTAACCCTAACCCTAACCCTAAACCTAACCCTAAACCTAACCCTAACCCTAACCCTAACCTTTACCCTAACCCTAACCTTAACCCAAACTCTAAACCTAACCCTAACCCTAACCATAAAACTTACTCTTATCATAACCCTAACCCTAACCCTAACCCTAACCCTAACCTAACCCTTATCCTAAACCTAACCCTAATCCTAACCCTAACCCTTACCCTTACCCTAAACTTAACCCGAACCCTAACCACAAAACTAAACCTAACCCTAACCTTAACCCTACCCCTTACCTTTACCCTAAACCTAACCCTAACTCTAAACCTAAACCTAACGCTCATCCTAACCCTTACCCTTAACCTAACCCTAACCCTAATCCTAATCCTTACCCTAACCCTAACCCTAACCATAACCCTAACCCTAACTCTAAACTTACCCTAACCTTAACCCTAACCCTAACCCTAACTCTAACCCCTAAACCTAACCCTTAACCTAACACTAACCCTAACCCCAAAACTAACCCTAACCCTAACCCTAACCCTAACCCTTACCCTAACCCTAACCCTAACCCTAACCCTTACCCTAAACCTAACCCTAACCCTATACCTAACCCTTACCCTTATCCTAACCCTAACCCTAACTCTAACTCTAACCCTAAACCTGACCCTAACTCTTACCCTAACCCTTACCCTAACCCTTACCCTAACCCTAACTTCAACTTTAACCCTAACCCTAACCCTAACCCGAAACCTTACCCTTACCCTAACCCTAACCCTAACCCTAACCCTTACCCTTGCCCTAACCCTATCCCTAATTTTAACCCAAGTTTTAAACCTAACCCAAACCCTAACCCTAACGCTTACCCTAACCCAAACCCTAACCCTTACCCTTACACTAACCCTAACCCTAACCATAACCCTAACCCTAACCCTTACCCTAAGCCTAACCTAAACCTAACCATAACCCTTACCCTTACCCTTACCCTAAACCTAACTCTAACCGTTACGCTAACCCTAACCTTATCCCAAACACTAAACCTAACACTAACCCTAAACCTAACCCTTACCCTTACCCTGATCCTAAACCTAAACTTAACCCTAACCCTAACCCTAAAACTAACCCTAACCCTAACCCTTACCCTGACCCTAGCCCTAACCCTAACCCTAACCCTTACCCTTACCCTAACGCTAACCCTAACCCTTACCCTAAACCTAACACCAACCCTAACCCTAACCTTAACTCTAACCCTTACCCTTACCCTAACACTTACCCTAACCCTAACCCTAACCCTCACCCTAACCCTAACCCTAACCCTAACCCTTACCCTTACCCTAAACCTTACCCTAAACCTAACACTAACCCTAACCCTAACACTAACCCTTACCCTAACTCTAACCCTAACAGTAACACTAAATCTTACCCTTACACTACCTAACCCTAACCCTTACCCTAACCCTAACGCTAACTCTAACCCTAACTCTTACGCTTACCTTAACCCTATCCCTAAGCCTAACCATAAACCTTACCCTTACCCTAACCCTAACTCTAACCCTAAACCTAAACCTACCCCTACCCCTAACCCTAACCCTAAACCTAACCCTTACCCTTACCCTAACCCTAACCCTAACCTTAACCCTAACCTTAACACTAACCCTAACCCTAACGTTACCCTTACCTTAACCCTAACCCTAACCCTAACCCTAAACCAAACCCTAAGCCTTACACTAACCCTAACCCCAAACCCAATCCTTACCCTTATCCTAAGCCTAACCCTAACCTTAACGCGAACCCTCACCCTAACCCTAAGTCTTACCCTAAGCCTAAGACTAAGCCTGTTCCTTACCCTAACCCTAACCCTAACCCTAACCCTTACCCTTTCCCTAACCCTAACCCTAACCCTAACCCTAACCCTAAATCTAACCCTAATCCTAACCCTTACCATTACCCTAACCCTAACCCTAACCCTAACCCTAAATCTAACCCTAATCCTAACCCTTACCCTTACCCTAACCCGTACCCTAAATCTTACCCTTACCCTACCTAACCCTAACCCTAACCATAACCCTAACCCTTACCCTATCCCTAACACTAATCGTAACCCTAACCCTTACCCTAACCCTATACCTAACCCTAAACCTAAGCCTAACCCTTACCCTTACCCTTATCCTAACCCTACAACTAACCCTAACCCTAACCCTAACCCTAACCCTATCCCTAACCCTAACCCTTACCCTAAACCTAACCCTAACCCTTACCCTAACTCTAACCCTAACCCTAACCCTAAACCTAACCCTTACCCTAACCCTAACCCTAACCCTTAGCCTAACCCTAACCCTAACCCTTACCCTAACCCTAACACTTACCCTTACCCTAACCCAAAACCTAAACCTAATTCTAACCCTAACCCTAACTCTTACCCTTACACTAAGCCTAAACCTAATCTTAATGCTAACCGTAATCCTAACCCTAACCCTTACCTAACCCTAACACTTACCGTAACCCTAATTCTTACTCTAACCCTAACCCTAACACTAAACCTAACCCTTACACTAACCCTAACCCTAACCCTTACCCTAACCCTACCCCTAACCCTTACCCTAACTCTAACCCTTACCCTTACACTAACACTAACTCTAAACCTAACCCCTAAACCTAACCGTAAACCTAACCCTAACCCTCACCCTTACCCTAATCCTAAACCTAACCTTAATGCTAACCCTAACCCTAAGCCTAACGCTTACCCTAACCCTAACCCTAAACTTAACCCTAACCCTAACACTAACCCTAAAACTAACCCTAACCGTAACCCTAACCCTGACCCTAACCCTAAACTTAACCCTAACCCTAACCCTAAACCTAACTCTAACACTAACCCTAACCCTAACCCTAACCCGCACCCTATTCCTTACCCTTACCCTAACCCTAACCCTAACCCTTACCCTTACACTAACCCTAACCCTAATCTTAACCCCAAACCTAAACCTAACCCTAACCCTACTCTAACCCGAACCCTAACCCTAACCCTAACCCTAACATTAACCCCTAACCCTACCCCTTAACCTAACTCTAACCCTAACCCTTACCCTAACCCTAACCCTAACCCTTACCCTAACCCTAACACTAATATTAACCCCTAACCATAACCCTTAACCTAACCCTAACCCTTATCCTTACCCTAACACTAACCTTAACCTAACCTTAACCCTAATCCTAATGCGTAACCCTAACCCTAACCCTATCCCTAACACTTACCCTAACCCTTACCCTAACCCTAAACCTAACCCTTTCCCTAACCCTAACCCTAACATTAACCCCTAACCCTACCCCTTAACCTAACTCTAACCCTAACCTTACCCTAACCCTAACCCTAACCCTTACCCTAACCCTAACCCTAACATTAACCCCTAACCCTAACCCTTAACCTAACCCTAACCCTTATCCTTACCCTAACCATAACCCTAAACCTAACCCTAACCCTAACCCTAACCCTAATCCTAACCCGTAACCCTAACCCTAACCCTAAACCTAACCCTAACCCTAACACTAACCCTAACCCTAACCTTAACCCTTACCATAATCCTAACCCTTACCTTTACCATAACCCTAACCCTAACCCCAACACTAAACCTAACCCTAACATTAACCCTAACCCCTAAATCAAACCCTAACCCTAACATTACCCTTATGCTAACCCTAACCCTAACCCTAACACTTAACCTTACCCTAACCCCTACCCTAACCCTAACCCTAACCCTAACCCTTAGCCTCAACTAACCATAACCCTAAACCTTACCGTTAACCTAAACCTAACCCTAACCCTTACCCTAACCCTAACCTTAACCTAAACACTAAACCTAACCATGACCCTAACCCTAAACCTTACCCTTACACTAATCCTAAGCCTAAACCTAAAAGTAACCCTAACCCATACTCTAACACTAACCCCAATCCTACCCCTAACCCTTACCCTTGCCCTAAACGTAACCCTAACCCTAACCCTTACCCTTGCCCTAACCTTAACCCTAACCCTACCCCTTACCCTTACCCTAACCCTAACCTTAACCCTAACCCTTACCCTAACCCTAACCCTAACCCTTACCCTTACCCTAACCCTAAACCTAACCCTAAACTTTATCCTTACCCTTACCATAAACCTAACCCTAACCCTAAACCTAATCCTTACCCTAACCCTAACCCTAACCCTAACCCTATCCCTTAACATAACCCTAACCCTAATCCTAACGCTAACCCCTAAATTTACCCTAACCCTAACCCGACCCTAAACCTAACCCTAACCCTAACCTTAACCCTAACCCTTACCTAACCCTAACCGTAACCCTAAACCTAACCCTAACGCTGACACTAAACCTTACTCTTACCCTAACCCTAAACCTAAACCTAACCCTAACCCTTACCCTTTCCCCAACCCTAACCCTAACCTTATCTCTAAACCTAACCCTAAACCTAACCTTAAACCTAAACCTAACCCTTAACCTTACACTACCCTAACCCTAAACCTAACCCTAACCCTTACCCTTACCCTAGCCCTAAACCTAACCCTAACCTTAAGCCTAAACCTTTCCCTTAACCTAACCCTAACCCTAACCCTAAACCTAACCCTAACCCTAACCTAACCCACACTCTAACCCTAACCCTAACCAAACCTAAACCTTACCCTTCCCCTGACACTAACCTTAACCCTAAATCTTACATTAACCCTTCCCCTAACCCTAACCCTAACCCTAACCCGAAACCTAACCCTAACCCTTACCCTTACCCCAACCCTAACCCTAACCTTATCTCTAAACCTAACCCTAAACCTAACCTTAAACCTAAACCTAACCCTTAACCTTACCCTACCCTAACCCTAAACCTAACCCTAACCCTTACCCTTACCCTAGCCCTAAACCTAACCCTAACCTTAAGCCAATCCCTTACAGTTACCCTAACCCTAACCCTAAACCTAACCCTAACCCTAACCTAACCCATACTCTAACCCTAACCCTAACCAAACCTAAACCTTACCCTTCCCCTAACCCTAACCTTAACCCTAAATCTTACATTAACCCTTCCCCTTCCCCTAACCCTAACCCTAAACCTAACCCTAACCCTAACCCTATTCCTAACCCTAACACTTACATTTACCCTAACCCCAACCCTAACCCTAACCCTAACCCTAAACTTTACCCTAACCCTAACGCTAACCCTACCCTTACCCTTACCCTAACCCTAACCCTAATCTTAATCCAAACTCTAAACCTAACCCTAACCCTAACCCTAAAGCTTACCCTAATCCTAACCCTAAACCTAACACTAACACTTACCCTAACCCTAACCCTAATCTTAATGCCAACTCTAAACCTAACCCTAACCCTAACCCTCACCCCTAACCCTAACCCTAACCAGAACCCTAAACCCTAACCCTAACCCTAACCCTTACCCTTACACTAACCCTAACCCTAACCCTAACCCTAAGCATACACCTAACCCAAACCTAACGCTAATCCTAACCCTAAACTAACCCTAACCCTAACCCTAACCCTAACAACTAAACCTAAACCTAACCGTAACCCTAACCCTAACCTTCACCCTTATTCTATCCCTAACCCTAACCCAAACCCTAACACTTACCCTTAACCTACCCTAAACCTAAACCTACACCTAAAATTAACCCTAACACTAACTCTAACCTTAACTCTAACCCCTAACCCTAACCCTAACATTTACCCATCACCTTTCCTAACCCTAACCTTAATGCTAACCCTAACCCTAACCCTAACCCTTACCGTAACACTAACCCGAAACCTAATCCTTACCCGAACCCTAAACCAAACCCTAACCCTAACCCTTACCCTTTCCCTAAACCTAACCCTAACCCTAACTCTTACCCCTACCCTAAAACTAACATTAACCCTAACCCTGACCCTAACCCTTACCGTAACACGAACCTGAAACCTAAACCCTAACCCTAAACCTTCACCTAAATCTAACCCTAACCCTAACCCTTACCCTTAACCTAACCCTAACCCTTACCCTAAACCTAACCCTAACCCTAACCCTTACCCTAAACCTAACCCTAACCCTAACCCTAACCCTCACCCTAACCCTAACCATTTCCCTAACCCTAACCCTAAACCTAACCCTTACCCTTACCCAAACCCTAACCCTAACCTTAAACCCAACCCTAAACTAACCCTAACCCTTATCCTTACTCTAAACCTAACCCTAAACCTAACCCTACCCCTTACCCTAACCCTAACCCTAACCCTAACCCTTACCCTAACCCTAACCCTAACCCTAACTCTAAACCTAACCCTAACCCAAACCCTTACCCTTACCCTAACCCTAACCCTAAACCTAACCCTAACCCTAACACTAACCCTTACCCTAACCCTAACCCTAACTATAACCTTAATCCTTACCCTACCTTAACCCTAACCCTAACCCTAACGGTAAACCTTACCCTTACCCTAACCCTAACTCTAACCCTAACCCTAAAACTACCCCTACCTCTACCCCTACCCCTAACCCTTACCCTTACCCTACCCTAACCCTAACCCTAACCTTAACCCTAACACTAATCCTAACCCTAACCCTTACCCTTTCCCTAACCCTAAACCTACCCCTAACCCTAAACCAAACTCTAACCCTTACACTAACCCTAACCCCAAACCCAACCCTTACCCTTATCCTAACCCTAACCCTAACTTTAACGCTAACCCTCACCCTAACCCTATTACCCTAAGCCTAATATTAACCCTGTTCCTTACCCTAACCCTGACCCTAACCCTAACCCTTACCCTTTCCCTAACCCTAAACCTAACCCTAACCCGAAGACTAAACCTAACCCTAACCCTAACCCTAACACTTACCCTTATCTAAACCTAACCCTATCCATAACCCTTACCCTAACCATAAACCTAACCCTAACCCTAAACCTAACCCTAACTCTAACCCTTACCCTTACCCTAACCCTAACCCTAACACTAACCCTAACCCTTCCCCTAACCCTAACCCTACCCTAACCATTACCCATACCCTAACCCTAATCTTAACCTTAACCCCAACCCTAAACATAACCCTAACCCTTACATTTACTCTAACACTAACACTAAACCTAACCCTAACCCATACCCTAACCCTAAACCTAACCTTAACCCTAACCCTTATCCTTACCCTAACCCTAATTCTAACCCTAACCCTAAACCTAACCCTAACCCTAACCCTTACCCTTACCCCAACCCTAACCCTAAACCTAATCCTAACCCTAACCCTAACACTAACAATTACCCTAAACCTAACCCTAAACCTAACCCTACATCTTACCCTTACCCTACCTAACCCTAACCTTTACCCTATCCCTATCCCTAAACCTAAGCCTAACCCTTACCCTTACCTTAATGCTAACCCTAACCATAACCCTAGCCGTAAACCTTACCCTTACCCTAAGCCTAACTCTAACCCTAACACTAAACCTACCCCTACCACTAACCCTAACCCTAACCCTAACCCTTACCCTAACCATAACCCTAATTTTAACCCTAAGCCTAACGCTAAACCTAACCCTTACCCTTACCCTAAGCTAAACCTAACCCTAACCCTAAACCTAACCCTAACCCTTACCCTAACCCTAAACCCAAACCTTACCCTTATCTAAACCTAACTCTAACCCTAAACCTTACCCTAACCATAAACCTAACCCTAAGCCTAACCCTAACTCTAACTCTAAACCTAAACCTAACCCTTACCCTTACCCTAACCCTAACAAAAACCCTTACCCTAAACCTAACCCTAAACCTTACCCTAACTCTAAACCTATCCCTAACCCTAAACCTAACCCTTACCCTAACCCTAATCCTAACCCTTACCCTAACCCTAACCCTAACCCTTACCCTAACCCTAACCCTTACCCTTACCCTAACCCTAACCCTAAACCTAATTCTAACCCTAACCCTAACTCTTACCCTTACACTAAGCCTAAACCTAATCTTAATGCTAACCGTAACCCTAACCATAACCCTTACCCTAACACTAACCCTAACCCTAATCCTTACTCTAACCCGAACCCTAACCCTAAACCTAACCCTTACACTAACCCTAACCCTAACCCTTACCCTAACCCTACCCCTAACCCTTACCCTAACTCTAACCCTTACCCTTACACTAACACTAACCATAAACCTAACCCCTAAACCTAACCTTAACCCAAACCCTAACCCTAACCCTCACCCTTACCCTAATCCTAAACCTAAACTTAATGCTAACCCTAACCCTAAGCCTAACCCTTACCCTAACCCTAACCCTAAACTTAACCCTAACCCTAACCCTAACCCTAAATCTAACCCTAACCCTAACCCTTACCCTGACCCTAACCCTAAACTTAACCCTAACCCTAACCTTAACCCTAACCCTAACCCTAACTCTAACACTAACCCTAACCCTAACCCGCACCCTATTCCTTACCCTTACCCTAACCCTAACCCTAACCCTTACTCTTACCCTAACCCTAACCCTAACCTTAACTCCAACCCTAAACCTAACCCTAACCCTACTCTAACCCGAACCCTAACCCTAACCCTAACCCTAACATTAACCCCGAACCCTACCCCTTAATCTAACTCTAACCCTAACACTTACCCTAACCCTAACCCTAACCCTTACCCTAACCCTTACGCTAACCCTAACCCTAATATTAACCCTAACCCTAACCCTTAACCTAACCCTTACCCTTATCCTTACCCTAACCCTAACCTTAACCTAACCTTAACCCTAATCCTAACCCGTAACCCTAACCCTAACCCTAACCCTAACACTTACCCTAACCCTAACCCTAAACCTAACCCTTACCCTAACCCTAAACCTAACCCTTTCCCTAACCCTAACCCTAACATTAACCCCTAACCCTACCCCTTAACCTAACTCTAACCCTAACCTTACCCTAACCCTAACCCTAACCCTTACCCTAACCCTAACCCTAACATTAACCCCTAACCCTAACCCTTAACCTAACCCTAACCCTTATCCTTACCCTAACCCTAACCCTAAACCTAACACTAACCCTAACCGTAACCCTAACTCTAACACTAACCCTAACCCTAACCCTAACCCTAACCTAACCCATACTCTAACCCTAACCCTAACCAAACCTAAACCTTACCCTTCCCCTAACCCTAACCTTAACCCTAAATCTTACATTAACCCTTCCCCTTACCCTAACCCTAACCCTAAACCTAAACCTAACCCTAACCCTAACCCTATTCCTAACCCTAACACTTACATTTACCCTAGCCCCTACGCTAACCCTAACCCTAACCCTAAACCTTACCCTAACCCTAACACTAACCCTACCCTTACCCTTACCCTAACCCTAACCCTAATCTTAATCCCAAATCTAAACCTAACCCTAACCCTAACCCTAACGCTTACCCTAATCCTAACCCTAAACCTAACACTAACTCTTACCCTTACCCTAACCCTAACCCTAATCTTAATGCCAACTCTAAACCTAACCCTAACCCTAACCCTAACCCCTAACCCTAACCCTAACCATAACCCTAAACCCTAAACCTAACCCTAACCCTAACCCTTACCCTAACCCTAACCCTAACCCTAAGCCTAAGCCTAAACCTAACCCAAACCTAACCCTAATCCTAACCCTAACCCTAACCCTATCCCTAACCCTAACACCTAAACCTAAACCTAACCGTAACCGTAACCCTAACCTTCACCCTTATCCTATCCCTAACCCTAACCCTAACCCTAACACTTACCCTTAACCTAACCTAACCCTAACCCTACACCTAAAATTAACCCTAACCCTAACACTAACTCTAACCTTCACTCTAACCCCTAACCCTACCCTAACATTTACCCTTCCCCTTTCCTAACCCTAACCTTAATGCTAACCCTAACCCTAACACTAACCCTTACCATAACACTAACCCGAAACCTAATCCTTACCCGAACCCTAAACCAAACCCTAACCCTAACGCTTATCCTTACCCTAAACCTAACCCTAACCCTAACTCTTACCCTACACTAAAACTAACCCTAACCCTAACCCTGACCCTAACCCTTACCGTAACCCGAGCCTGAAACATAAACCCTAACCTTAACCCTAAACCTTCACCTAAATCTAACCCTAACCCTAACACTTACCCTTAACCTAACCCTAACCCTTACCCTAAACCTAACCCTAACCCTAACCCTTACCCTAAACCTAACCCTAACCCTAACCCTAACCCTTACCCTAACCCTAACCCTAACCATTTCCCTAACCCTAACCCTAAACCTAACCCTTACCCTTACCCAAACCCTAACCCTAACCTTAAACCCAACCCTAAATATAACCCTAACCCTTATCCTTACTCTAACCCTATCCCTAACCCTAACCCTTACCCTAACCCTAACCCTAACCCTAACCCTTACCCTAACCCTAACCCTAACCCTAACTCTAAACCTAACCCTAACCCAAACCCTTACCCTTACCCGAACCCTAATCCTAAAACTAACCCTAACCCTAACCCTAACACTAACCCTTACCCTAACCCTAACCATAACTATAACCTTAATCCTTACCCTACCTTAACCCTAACCCTAACCCTAACCGTAAACCTTACCCTTACACTAACCCTAACTCTAACAGTAACCCTAAAACTACCCCTACCCCTACCCCTACCCCTAACCCTTACCCTTACCCTCACCCTAACCCTAACCCTAACCTTAACCCTAACCCTAACACTAATCCTAACCCTAACACTTACCCTTACCCTAACCCTAAACCTACCCCTAACCCTAAACCAAATTCTAACCCTTACACTAACCCTAACCCCAAACCCATCCCTTACCCTTATCCTAACCCTAACCCTAACCTTAACGCTAACCCTCACCCTAACCCTAACTCTTACCCTAAGCCTAGGATTAACCCTGTTCCTTACCCTAACACTAACCCTAACCCTAAACCTTACCCTTTCCCTAACCCTAACCCTAACCATAACCCAAAGACTAAACCTAACCCTAACCCTAACCCTAACACTTACCCTTATCTAAACCTAACCCTATCCCTAACCCTTACCCTAACCACAAACCTAACCCTAACCTTAACCCTAACCCTAACTCTAACCCTTACCCTTACCCTAACCCTAACCCTAACCCTAACCCTAACACTTCCCCTAACCATAACCCTGTCCCTAACCATTACCCATACCCTAACCCTAACCTTAACCTTAACCCCAACCCTAAACATAACCCTAACCCTTACATTTACCCTAACACTAACACTAAACCTAACCCTAAACCTTACCCTAACCCTAACCCTAACCCTAACCTTAACCCTAACCCTTACCCTTACCCTAACCCTAACTCTAATCCTAACCCTAAACCTAACCCTAACCCTAACCCTTACCCTTACCCTAACCCTAACACTAAACCTAATCCTAACCCTAACCCTAACACTAACAATTACCCTAAACCTAACCCTAAACCTAACCCTACATCTTACCCTTACCCTACCTAACCCTAACCTTTACCCTATCCCTATCCCTAAACCTAAGCCTAACCCTTACCCTTACCTTAATGCTAACCGTAACCCTAACCCTAACCGTAAACCTTACCCTTACCCTAAGCCTAACTCTAACCCTAACACTAAACCTACCCCTACCACTAACCCTAACCCTAACCCTAAACCTTACCCTAACCATAACCCTAATTTTAACCCTAACACTAACGCTAAACCTAACCCTTGCCCTTACCCTAAGCAAAACCTAAACCTAACCCTAAACCTAACCCTAATCCTTACCCTAACCCTAAACCCAAACCTTACCCTTATCTAAACCTAACTCTAACCCTAAACCTTACCCTAACCATAAACCTAACCCTAACCCTAACCCCAACCCTAACACTAATCCCAACCCTTACCCTTACCCTAACCCTAACCCTAACCCGAAACTTTACCCTAAACCTAACCCTAACACTTACCCTAACTCTAACCCTAACCCTAAACCTAAACCTAACCCTTACCCTAACCCTAATCCTAACCCTTACCCTAACCCTAACCCTAACCCTTACCCTAACCCTAACCCTTACCCTTACCCTAACCCTAACCCTAAACCTAATTCTAACCCTAACCTAACTCTTACCCTTAAACTAAGCCTAAACCTAATCTTAATGCTAACCATAACCCTAACCCTAACCCTTACCCTAACCCTAACCCTAACCCTAATCCTTACTCTAACCCTAACCCCAACCCTAAACCTAACCCTTACACTTTCCCTAACCCTAACCCTTACCCTAACCCTACCCCTAACCCTTACACTAACTCTAACCCTTACCATTACACTAACACTAACCCTAAACCTAACCCCTAAACCTAACCTTAACCCTAACCCTCACCCTTACCCTAATCCTAAACCTAACCTTAATGCTAACCCTAACCCTAAGCCTAACCCTTACCCTAACCCTAACCCTAAACTTAACCCTAACCCTAACCCTAACCCTAAAACTAACCCTACCCCTAACCATTACCCTGACCCAAACCCTAAACTTAACCCTAACGCTAACCTTAACCCTAACCCTAACCCTAATTCTAACACTAACCCTAACCCTAACCCTAACCCGCACCCTATTCCTTACCCTTACCCTAACCCTAACCCTAACCCTTACCCTTACCCTAACCCTAACCCTAATCTTAACCCCAACCCTAAACCTAACCCTAACCCTATTCTAACCCGAACCCTAACCCTAACCCTAACCCTAACCCTTACCCTAACCCTAACACTAATATTAACCCCTAATCCTAACCCTTAACCTAACCCTAACCCTTATCCTTACCCTAACCCTAACATTAACCTAACCTTAACCCTAATCCTAACCCGTTACTCTAACCCTAACCCTAAACCTAACCCTAACCCTAACCCTAACCCTAACCTAACCCTAACCCTAATCCTAACCCGTAACCCTAACCCTAAACCTAAACCTAAGCCTAACCCTAACACTAACCCTAATCCTAACCTTAACCCTTACCATAACCCTAACCCTTACCTTTACCATAACCCTAACCCTAACCCCAACACTAAACCTAACCCTAACACTAACCCTAACCCCTAAACCAAACCCTAACCCTAACACTTCACCTTACCCTAAACCCTACCCTAAACCTAACCCTAACCCTAACCCTTACCCTAACCCTAACCGTAACCCTAAAACTTACCGTTACCCTAAACCTAACCCTAACCCTTACCCTAACCCTTACCTTAACCTAAACACTAAACATAACCATGACCCTAACCCTAACCCTTACCCTTACCCTAACCCTAACCCTAAACCTAAAACTAACCCTAACCCATACTCTAACCCTAACCCCAATCCTACCTCTAACCCTTACCCTTGCCCTAACCCTAAACCTAACCCTAACCCTTACCCTTGCCCTAACCCTAACCCTAACCCTATCCCTTACCCTTACCCTTACCCTAACCCTAACCTTAACCCTAACCCTTACCCTAAACCTAACCGTAACCCTTACAATTAACCTAACCTAAACCTAACTCTCACCCTAACCCTAACCCTAAACCTAACCCTTACCATAACCTAACCCTAACCCTTACCCTTACCCTAACCCTAACCCTAACCCTAAACTTTACCCTTACCCTTACCCTAAACCTAACCCTAACCCTAAACCTATTCCTTACCCTAACCCTAACCCTAACCCTAACCCTATCCCTTAACGTAACCCTAACCCTAATTCTAACGCTAACACCTAAATTTACCCTAACCCTAACTCGACCCTAAACCTAACCCTAACCCTAACCTTAACCCTAACCCTTACCTAACCCTAACCCTAACCCTGACACTAAACCTTACTCTTACCCTAACCCTAACCCTAAACCTAACCCTAACCCTTACCCTTACCCCAACCCTAACCCTAACCTTATATCTAAACCTAACCCTAAACCTAACCTTAAACCTAAACCTAACCCTTAACCTTACCCTACACTAACCCTAAACCTAACCCTAACCCTTACCCTTACCCTAGCCCTAAACCTAACCCTAACCTTAAGCCTAACCCTTACACTTACCCTAACCCTATCCCTAACCCTAAACCTAACCCTAACCCTAACCTAACCCATACTCTAACCCTAACCCTAACCAAACTTAAACCTTTCCCTTCCCCTAACCCTAACCTTAACCCTAAATCTTACATTAACCCTTCCCCTTACCCTAACCCTAACCCTAAACCTAAACCTAACCCTAACCCTAACCCTCTTCCTAACCCTAACACTTACATTTAACCTAACCCCTAACCCTAAACCTTACCCTAACCCTAACGCTAACCCTACCCTTACCCTTACCCTAACGCTAACCCTAATCTTAATCCCAACTCTAAACCTAACCCTAACCCTAACCCTAACGCTTACCCTAATCCTAACCCTAAACCTAACACTAACACTTACCCTTACCCTAACCCTAACCCTAATCTTAATGCCAACTCTAAACCTAACCCTAACCCTAACCCTAACCACTAACCCTAACCCTAACAATAACCCTAAACCCTAAACCTAACCCTAATCCTTACCCTTACCCTAACCCTAACCCTAACCCTAAGCCTAACACTTAACCTTACCCTAACCCCTACACTGACCCTAAACTTAACCCTAACCCTTGCCCTATCCCTAACCCTAAACCTAAACATAACCCTCACCCTTACCCTTACCCTAACCCTAAACCTAACCCTAAAGCTAAAACTTACCCTTACCCTTACCCTAAATCTAACCCTAACCTTACCCTAACCTTAACCTTAACCTAAACACTAAACCTAACACTAACCCTAAACCTAACCCTTACCCTTACCCTGACCCTAAACCTAAACCTAACCCTAACCCTAACCCTAACCCTTACCCTAACCCTAACCTTAACGCTAACCCTAACCCTAAACCAACCCTTACCCTAAACCTAACCCTAACCCTTACCCTAAAGCTAACCCTAAACCTAACCCTAACCCTAACCCTTACCCTTACCTAAACCCTAAACCTAACCCTTACCCTTACCCTAACGCTAACCATAACACTAACCCTAACCCTAACCCTAACACATAAACTTACACTAACCCTAACCCTAACCCTAACCCGAACCCTAAACCTAACCCTAACCCTAACCCTAACCCTAAACCTAACCGTAACCCTAACCCTTACCCTCACCCTAACCCTAACCTTAACTCTAACCCTAACGCTACACCTAAACTTAACCCTTAACCTAAACCTTAACCTTAACCTAAACACTAAACCTAACACTAACCTAACCCTCACCCTTACCCTTACCCTCACCCTAACCCTAACCCTAAACCTAACCCTTACCCTAACCTAACCCTAACCCTTACCCTTACCCTAACCCTAACCCTAACCCTAAACTTTACCCTTACCCTTACCCTAAACCTAACCCTAACCCTAAACCTATTCCTTACCCTAACCCTAACCCTAACCCTAACCCTATCCCTTAACGTAACCCTAACCCTAATTCTATCGCTAAAACCTAAATTTACCCTAACCCTAACTCGACCCTAAACCTAACCCTAACCCTAACCTTAACCCTAACCCTTACCTAACCCTAACCCTAACCCTAAACCTAACCCTAACCCTGACACTAAACCTTACTCTTACCCTAACCCTAACCCTAAACCTAACCCTAACCCTTACCCTTACCCCAACCCTAACCCTAACCTTATATCTAAACCTAACCCTAAACCTAACCTTAAACCTAAACCTAACCCTTAACCTTACCCTACAATAACCCTAAACCTAACCCTAACACTTACCCTTACCCTAGCCCTAAACCTAACCCTAACCTTAAGCCTAACCCTTACACTTACCCTAACCCTATCCCTAACCCTAAACCTAACCCTAACCCTAACCTAACCCATACTCTAACCCTAACCCTAACCAAACTTAAACCTTTCCCTTCCCCTAACCCTAACCTTAACCCTAAATCTTACATTAACCCTTCCCCTTACCCTAACCCTAACCCTAAACCTAAACCTAACCCTAACCCTAACCCTCTTCCTAACCCTAACACTTACATTTAACCTAACCCCTAACCCTAAACCTTACCCTAACCCTAACGCTAACCCTCACCCTTACCCTTACCCTCACCCTAACCCTAATCTTAACCCCAACCCTAAAGCTAACCCTAACCCTTACACTAAGCCTAACCCTAACCCTAACCCTAACACTAACACTTACCCTCACCATAACATTAACCCTAACTCTAACCCCAACCATAAACCTAACCCTAAAACTAACCCCTAACCCTAACCCTAACTCTAACTCTAACCCTAAACCTGACCCTAACTCTTACCCAAACCCTTACCCTAACACTTACCCTAACCCTAACTTCAACTTTAACCCTAACCCTAACCCGAAACCTTACCCTTACCCTAACCCTAACCCTAACTCTAAAACTTACCCTAACCCTAACCCTAACCCTTACCCTAACCCTAACCCTAACTCTAACCCCTAATGCTAACCCTTAACCTAACAGTAACCCTAACCCCAAACCTAAACCTAACCCTAACCATAACCCTAACCCTTACCCTAACCCTAACACTAATCCTAACCCCTAACCCTAACCCGTACCCTTACCCTAAACCTAACCCTAACCCTATACCTAACCCTTACCCTTATCCTAACCCTAACTATAACCCTAACACTAAACCTGACCCTAACTCTTACCCTAACCATTACCCTAACCCTAACTTCAACTTTAACCCTAACCCTAACCCGAAACCTTACCCTTACCCTAACCCTAACCCTAAACCTAACCCTAACCCTAACCATTACCCTTACCCTAAACCTAACCCTAACCCTTACCCTTACCCCAACCCTAACCCTAATCTTAACTCTATCCCTAAACCTAAACCTAAACTTAACCCTAAGCCTAACCCTTAACCTTACCCTAACCCTAATCCTAAACCTAACCCTAACCCTTACCCATACCCTAGCCCTAAACCTAAACCTAACCTTAAGCCTAACCCTTACCCTAACCCTAAACTAAAGCCCAACCCTAACCCTAACCCTAACCCTTACACTTACCTAACCGTAACCCTAAACATAACTCTAACCCTAACCCTCAACCTAACCCTAACCTTAACCCTAACCCTAACCCTAACCTAACCCTAAACCTAACCCTAACGCTAACCTAACCCTTACCCTAACCCTAACCCTAACCCTAACCTAAACCTCACCTTTCCCCTAACACTAACCTTAACCCTTACCCAAACCAAACCCTTCCCCTTACCCTGACGCTAACCCTTAACCTAACCCTAGCCCTAACCCTAACCCTATCCCTAACACTAACCCTTACCTTACCCTAACTCCTACCCTAACCCTAACCCTAACCCTAACCCTAACCCTTACCCTTGCCCTAACCCTATCCCTAATCTTAACCAAAATTTTAAACCTAACCCAAACATTAACCCTAACGTTTACCCTAACCCAAACCCTAACCCTAACACTAACACTTACCCTTAAACTAACCCTAACAATAAACATAACCCTAACCCTAACCCTTACCCTAAGCCTAACCTAAACCTAACCATAACCCTTACCCTTACCCTTACCCTAACCCTAACCCTACCCCTAACCCTAAAACTTAACCTTACCCTAAACCTAACTCTAACCCTTACGCTAACCCTAACCTTATCCCAAAAACTAAACCTAACACTAACCCTAAACCTAACCCTTATCCTTACCCTGACCCTAACCCTAAACTTAACCCTAACCCTAACCCTAACCCTAAACCTAACCCTAACGCTAACCCTTACCCTGACCTTAACCCTAAACTTAACCCTAACCCTAACCTTAAACCTAACCCTAACCCTAACTCTAACACTAACCCTAACCCTAACCCTAACCCACACCCTATTCCTTACCCTTACCCTAACCCTAAACCTACCCCTTACCCTTACCCTAACCCTAACCCTAATATTAACCCCAACCCTAAACCTAACCCTACCCTACTCTAACCCGAACCCTAACCATAACAATAACCCTAACATTAACCCCTAACCCTACCCCTTAACCTAACTCTAACCCTAACCCTTACCCTAAACCTAACCCTAACCCTTACTCTAACCCTAACTCTAACATTAAACCCTAACCCTAACCCTTAACCTAACCCTAACCTTTATCCTTACCCTAACCCTAACCTTAACTTAACCCTAACCCTAATACTAACCCGTAACCCTAACCCTAACCCTAACCCTAACACTTACCCTAACCCTATCCCTAAACCTAACCCTTACCCTAACCCTAAACCTAACCCTTTCCCTAACCCTAACAGTAACATTAACCCCTAACACTACCCCTTAACCTAACTCTAACCCTAACCCTTACCCTAAACCTAACCCTAACCCTAACCCTTAACCTAACCCTAACCCTAATCCTAACCCGTAACCCTAACCATAAAACTAAACCTAACCCTAACCCTAACACTAACCCTAACCTTAAACCTTACCATAACCCTAACCCTTACCCTTACCATAACCCTAAACCTAACCCTAATCCTAAACCCAACACTAAACCTAACTCTAACACTAAACCTAACCCCTAAACCAAACCCCAACCCTAACACTTACACTTATCCTAACCGTAACCCTAACCCTAACACTTAACCTTACCCTAACCCTACCCTAACCCTAACCCTAACCCTAACCCTTATCCTAACCCTAACCGTAACCCTAAACCTTAACTTTACCCTAAACCTAACCCTAACCCTTACTCTAACCCTATCCTTAATCTAAACATTAACCTAACCATAACCCTAACCCTAAACCTAATCCTTACCCTTACCCTAACCCTAACCCTAAACCTAAGACTAAGCCTAACCCATACTCTAACCCTAACCCCAATCCTAACCCTAACCCTTACCCTTGCCCTAACCCTAACCCTAACCCTAACACTAAACCTAACCCTAACCCTAACCCTCACCCTTAACCTAACCCTAACCTTAACCCTAACCCTTACCCTAAACCTAACCCTAACCCTAAACCTAACCCTAACACTTACCCTAACCCTAACCGTAATCCTAACCCTAACCCTAACCCTTACCCAAACCCTAACCCTAAACTTAACCCTAACCCTTATCCTAACACTAACCCTAACCGTAACCCTAACCCTAATGCTAACCGTAACCCTAACCCTAACACATACCCTTACCCTAACCCTAACCCTAACCCTAACCCTAAACCTAACCCTAAACCTAACCCTAACCCGTACCCTAACCCTAAATTTAACCCCAACTCTAAACCTAACATTAAACCTAACCCTAAGCCTAACCCTTACCATTACCCTAACCCTAACCCTAAACCAAACCCTAACCCTAAACCTAACCCTAACCCTTATCCTAAACCTAACCCTTACCCTTACCCTAACCATAACCTTAAACCTAAACCTAACCCTAACCCTAATCCTTACCATTACCCTAACCCTAACCCTAAACCAAACCCTAACCTTAAACCTAACCCTAACCCTTATCCTAAACCTAACCCTTACCCTTACCCTAACCATAAGCCTAAACCTAAAACTAACCCTAACCCTAACCCTAACATTACCATAACCCTAACGCAACCATAAACCTAACCCTAACCCTAACCTTACCCTAACCCTAACGCGACCCTATCCCTAAACCTAAATCTAACCCTAACCATAAACCTTACCCTTACCCTAAACCTAACCCTAATCCTTACCCTAACCCTAACCTTAACCTAAACACTAAACGTAACCCTAACCCTAAACCTAACCCTTACACTTACCCTGACACTAACCCTAAACATCACCCTAACCCTAACCCTAACCCTAACCCTTACCCTAACCCTAACCCTAACCCTAAATCTTACCCTTACCCTAAACCTAACCCTAACCCTTATCCTAAACCTAAACCTAACCCTAACCCTTTCCCTTACCTTAACCCCAAACCTAAACCTAACCCTTCCCCTAAACCTAACCCTTTCCCTAACCCTAACCCTCATCCTAACCCTAACACTAACACTTACCCATACCCTAACCCTAACCCTAACCCTCACCCCAAACCAAAACCTAACCCTAACACTAACCCTAACCCCAAACCCTAACCCTAACCCTTATGCTTATCCTAACCCTAACCCTAATCCTGACACTTAACCTTACCCTAACCCCTACCCTAACCGTAAACCTAACCCTAACCTTTACCCTTACCCTAAACCTAAACCTAACCCTAACCCTAACCCTAAACCTTACCCTTACCCTAAACCTAACCCTAACCCTTACCCTAACCCTAACCTTAACCTAAACACTATACCTAACCCTAACCCTAACCCTAACACTTACCCTTACCCTAAGGCTAAACCCAAACCTAACACTAACCCTAACCCTTACTCTAACCCTAACCCCAATCCTAACCCCAACACTTACCCTTACCCTACCCCTAACCCTAACCCTAACCCTAAACCTAAACCTAACCCTAACCCTAATCCTTACCCTTACCCTAACCCTAAGCCTAACCCTAACCCTAAACCTAACCCTAACCCTCAACCTAACCCTAACACTTACCCTAAACCTAACCCTAATCCTAACCCTAACCCTAACTATTACCCTAACCCTAACCCTAATCTTAACCCTAACCCTTATCCTAACACTAACCCTAACCGTAACCCTAACCCTAACCCTATCCCTAAACCTTACCCTTACCCTGAACCTAACCCTACCCCTTACCCTAAACCTCACCCTAACCCTAACCCTTACCCTTACTCTTACCTTAACCCAAAACCTAACGCTAACCCTTACCCTTACCATAACGCTAACCATAACCGTAAACCTAACCCTAACCCTAAACCTTACTCTTACCCTAAACCTAACCCTAACCCTAACCCTTACCCTTACCCTAAACCTAACCCTAACCCTTACCCTTACCCCAACCCTAACCCTAACCTTAACTCTATCCCTAACCCTAAACCTAACCTTAACCCTAAGCCTAACCCTTAACCTTACCCTAACCCTAACCATAAACCTAACCCTAACCCTTACCCTTACCCTAGCCCTAAACCTAACCCTAACCTTAAGCCTAACCCTTACCCTAACACTAAACCAAACCCCATCCCTAACCCTAACCCTAACCCTTACCCTTACCCAACCCTAACCCTAACCCTAAACCTAACTCTAACCCTAACCCTCAACCTAACCCTAACCTTAACCCTAACCCTTAGCCTTGCCCTAACCCTATCCCTAATCTTAACCCAAATTTTAAAGCTAACCCAAACCCTAACCCTAACGCTTACCCTAATCCAAAACCTAACCCTAACACTAACACTTACCCTTACACTAACCCTATCCCTAACCATAACCCTAACCCTAACCCTTAACCTAAGCCTAACCTAAACCTAAACATAACCCTTACCCTTACTCTTACCCTAACCCTAACCCTACCCCTAACCCTAAACCTAAAACTTCCCCTTACCCTAAACCTAACTCTAACCCTTACGCTAACCCTAACCTTATCCCAAACACTAAACCTAACACTAATCCTAACCCTAACCCTTACCCTTACCCTGACCCTAACCCTAAACTTAGCCCTAACCCTAACCCTAACCCTAAACCTAACCCTAACCCTAACCCTTACCCTGACCCTAACCCTAAACTTAACCCTAACCCTAAACTTAACCCTAACCCTAACCCTAACTCTAACACTAACCCTAACCCTAACCCGTACACTATTCCTTACCCTTACCCTAACCCTAACCCTAACACTTACCCTTACCCTAACCCTAACCCTAATCTTAACCCCAATCCTAAACCTAACCCTAACCCTACTCTAGCCCGATCCCTAACCCTAACCCTAACCTTAACCCTAATATTAACCCCTAACCCTACCCCTTAACCTAACTCTAACCCTAACCCTTACCCTAACCCTAACCCTAACCCTTACCCTAACGCTAACCCTAACATTAACCCCTAACCCTAACCCTTAACCTAACCCTAACCCTTATCCTTACACTAACCCTAACCTTAACCTAACCCTAACCCTAATCCTAACCCGTAACCCTAACCCTAACCCTAACCCTAACACTTACCCTAACCCTAACCCTAAACCTAACCCTTACCCTAACCCTAAACCTAACCCTTTCCCTAACCCTAACCCTAACATTAACCCCTAACCCTACCCCTTAACCTAACTCTAAACCTAACCCTTACCCTAACCCTAAACCTAACCCTTACCCTAACACTAACCCTAACATTAACCCCTAACCCTAACCCTTAACCTAACCCTAACCCTTATCCTAACAATAACCCTAACCCTAAAACTAACCCTAACCCTAATCCTAACCCGTAACCCTAACCCTAAAACTAAACCTAACCCTAACCCTAACACTAACCCTAACCCTAAACTTAACCCTTACCATAACCCTAACCCTTACCCTTACCATAACCCTGAACCTAACCCTAACCCCAACACTTAACCTAACCCTAACACTAACCCTAACTCCTAAAACAAACCCTAACCCTAACACTTACCCTTATCCTAACCCTAACCCTAACCCTAACACTTAACCTTACCCTAACCCCTACCCGAACCCTAACCCTAACCCTAACCCTTACCCTAAACCTAACCGTAACCCTAAACCTTACCATTACCCTAAACCTAACCCTAACCCTTACACTAACCCTATCCTTAATCTAAACACAAAACCTAACCATAACCCTAACACTAACCCTTACCATTACCCTAACCCTAAACCTAAACCTAACACTAACCCTAACCCATACTCTAACCCTAACCCCAATCCTAACCCTAACCCCTACCCTTGCCCTAACCCTAAACCTAACCCTAACTCTAAACCTAACCCTAACCCTAACCCTAACCCTAAAACTAACCCTAACCCTAACCTTAACCCTAACCCTTACACTTACCCTAACCCTAACCCTAACCCTAAACCTAACCCTAACCCTAACCCTAACCATTACCCTTACCCTAAACCTAACCCTAACCCGAACCCTAACACTTACCCTAACCCTAACCCTACCCCTAACGCTAACCCTAACCCTTACCCTAACACCTACCCTAACTCTAACCCTAACCCTAACACTTACCCTAACCCTAATCCCAACACTAACGCTAACCTTAACCCTTAACCTGACCATAACCCTAACCTTAACCCTAACCCTTATTCTAACACTAACCCTATCCCTAACCCTAACCCTAACCCTAACCCTAAACCGTACCCTTACCCTAAACCTAACGCTAACCCTTACCCTAAACCTAACCCTAAACCTAACCCTCAACCTTACCCTTACTTTAAACCTAACCGTAACCCTTACCCTAACACATGCCCTTACCCTAAACCTAACCCTAAACCTAACCCTAACCCTAACCCTTACCCTAACCCTAAACTTAACCCCAACTCTAAACCTAACCCTAACCCTAACCATAACCATAACCATAACCCTTACCCTAAACTTAACTCTAATCCTAACCCTAACCCTTACCCTTACTCTAACCCTAACCCTAACCCTAAACCTAATCCTAACCCTAACCCTAACCCTTACCTTACCCTAACACTAACCCTAACCCTAAACCTAACCCTAACCCTCAACCTAACCCTAACACTTACCTTAACCCTAACCCTAATCCTAACCCTAACCCTAACTATTATCCTAACCCTAACCCTAATCTTAACCCTAACCCTTATCCTAACACTAACCCTAACCGTAACCCTAACCCTAACCCTATACTTAAACCTTACCCTTACCCTAAACCTAACCCTAACCCTTACCCTAAACCTCACCCTAACCCTTACCCTTACCCTTACCTTAACCCAAAACCTAACCCTAACCCTTACCCTTACCCTAACGCTAACCATAACCCTAAACCTAACCCTAACCCTAAATCTCACCCTTACCGTAAACCTAACCATAACCCTAACCCTAAACCTAACCCTAAACCTAACCCTAACCCTAACCCTAACCAATACCCTAACCCTAACTTTAACCCCAACTCTAAACCTAACATTAAACCTAACCCTAAGCCTAACCCTTACCCTTACCCTAAACCTAACCCTAAACCTAACCCTAACCCTAACCCTAACCATTACCCTTACCCTAACCCTAACCCTAAACCTAAAACTAACCCTAACCCTAACCTTAACCCTAAACCTTACACTTACCCTAACCCTAACCCTAACTCTAAACCTAACCCTAACCCTAACCCTAACCATTACCCTTACCCTAACCCTAACCCTAACCCTAACCCTAACACTTACCCTAAGCCTAACCCTAACCATAACGCTAACCCTAACCCTTACCCTGACCATAACCCTAACCTTAACCCTAACCCTTATCCTAACACTAACCCTATCCCTAACCCTAACCCTAACCCTAACCCTAAACCTTACCCTTACCCTAAACCTAACGCTAACCCTTACCCTAAACCTAACCCAAAACCTAACCCTAAACATTACCCTTACTTTAAACTTAAACGTAACCCTTACCCTAACACATACCCTTACCCTAACCCTAACTCTAGCCTAACCCTAAACCAAACCCTAAACCTAACCCTAACCTAACCCTAACCCTTACCCTAACCCTATGCTTAACCCCAACTCTAAACCTAACCCTAACCCTAACCCTTACCCTTACCCTAATCCTAACCCTAACCCTAAACATAACCCTTACCCTAAACTTAACTCTACTCCTAACCCTAAACCTTACCCTTACTCTAAACCTAACCCTAACCCTAAAACTAACCCTAACCCTAACCTTAACCCTAACCCTTACCCTTACCCTAACCCTAACCCTAACCCTAAACCTAACCCTAACCCTTACCTTACCCTTACCCTAACCCTAACCCTAAAGCTAACCCTAACCCTTACCCTTACGCTAACCCTAAACCTAATCCTAAAACTTACACTAACCCCTAACGTTAACCCTAAACCTAACCCTAACCCTAACCCTTACCGTTACCCTAACCCTAACCCTAATACTAACCCTTACCCTAACCCTAACCGTAACCCTAACCCTAACTCTAAACCTTACCCTTACCCTAAACCTAACCCTAACACTTACCCTATCCCTGACCTTAACCTAAACGCTAAACCTAACCCTAACCCTTACCGTTACCCTAACACTAACCCTAAACCTAACACTAACCCTAACCCTTACCCTAACCCTAACACTAACCCTAACACTAACCCTAACCCTAACCCTTATATTAACCCTACTCCTAAACCTAACCCTAAACCTAACCATAACCCTTACCCTTACCCTTACACTAACCCTAAACCTAATCCTAACACTAACCCTAACCCTTACCCTAACCCTAAACCTAATCCTAACACTAAACCTAACCCCTAACCCTAACCCTAACCGTAATCCTTACCATTATCCTAACCCTAACCCTAACCCTAACACTTAACCTTCTCATAACCCCCACCCTAACCCTAACCCTATCCCTAACCCTTACCCTAACACTAACCCTAACCCTAACCCTTATCCTTACCCTACCGCTAAACCTAAACCTACACCTAACCATAACCCTTACCCTTACCCTAACGGTAACCCTAACACTAACCCTAACCCTAACCCTTATCCTTACCCTACCCCTAAACCTAACCCTAAACCTAATCCTAACACTAACCCTAACCCCTAAAACAAACCCTAACCCTAACCCTTACCCTTATCCTAACCCTAACCCTAACCCTAACACTTAAACTTACCCTAACCCCTACCCTAACCCTAACCCTAACCTTAACCCTTACCCTAACACTAACCCTAACTCTAAAACTTATCCTTACGCTACCCCTCAACCTAACCCTATCCCTAACCCTAACCCTTACCTTACCCTAACCCTAACCCTAACCCTAACCCTAACCCTAAACCTTACGCTTACCCTAAACCTAACCATAACGCTATCCCTAACGTTAACCTAAACACAAAAACCTAACCCCAATCCTAACCCTAACCCTTACCCTTACCCTAACCTTAACCCTAACCCTAACCCTAACCCCAAACATAACCCTAACCCTAAACCCAACCCTTACCGTTACCCTAACCCTAACCCTAACCCTTAACCTAAACCTAACCCTAACCCTAGACCTAACCCTAACACTTACCCTAACCCTAACCCTAATCCTAACGCTAACCCTAACCCTTACACTAACCCTAACGCTAACCTTAACCCTAAAACTTGTCCTAACGCTAACCCTAACCCTAACCCTAACCCTAACGCTTACCTTAACCCTAACCCTAACCCTAAACCTTACGGTTACCCTAAAGCTAAACCTAACCCTAACCCTAACCCTTACCCTTACACTAACCCTAACGCTAACCCTAACCTAACCCTAAACCTAACCCAAACCCTAACCCTAAACCTTACCCTAACGCTAACTTTAACCCCAACTCTAAATCTAACATTAAACCTAACCCTAAACCTAACCCTAACCCTTACCCTTACCCTAACCCTAACCCTAACCCTAAAGCTAACCCTAACAATTACCCTTACCCTAACCCTAAACCTAATCCTAAACCTTACCCTAACCCCTAACATTAACCCTAACCCTAACCCTAACCCTAACCCTTACCGTTACCCTAACCCTAACCCTAATCCTAACCCTTACCCTAACCATAACCGTAACCCTAACCCTAAATCTAAACCTTACCCTTACCCTAAACCTAACCCTAACACTTACCCTATCCCTAACCTTAACCTAAACGCTAAACCTAAACCTAACCCTAACCCTTACCCTTACCCTAACCCTAACCCTAAACCTAACACTAACCCTAAACCTTACGCTAACCGTAACACTAACCCTAACACTTATCCTAACACTAACCCTAACCCTAACCCTTATATTAACCCTACTCCTAAACCTAACCATAACCCTTACCCTTACCCTTACACTAACCCTAAACCTAATCCTAACACTAACCCTAACCCTTACCCCAACCCTAAACCTAATCCTAACACTAACCCTAACCCCTAACCCTAACCCTAACCGTAATCCTCATCATTATCCTAACTCTAACCCTAACCCTAACAGTTAACCTTCTCCTAACCCCCACCCTAACCCTAACCCTATCCCTAACCCTTACCCTAACACTAACCCTAACCCTAACCCTTATCCTTACCCTACCGCTAAACCTAAACCTAAACCTAACCATAACCCATACCCTTACCTTTACCCTAACCGTAACCCTAACACTAACCGTAACCCTAACACTAACCGTAACCCTAACCCTAAACCTAATCCTAACACTAACCCTAACCCCTAACCCTAACCCTAACCCTAACCCTTACCCTTATCATAACCCTAACCCTAACCCTAACACTTAACCTTACCCTAACCCCTACCCTAACCCTAACCCTAACCCTAACCCTTACCGTAACACTAACCCTAACTCTAAAACTTATCCCTACCCTACCCTAAACCTAACCCTATCCCTAACCCTAACCCTTACCTTACCCTTACCCTAACCCTAACCCTAACCCTAAACCTTACGCTTGCCCTAAACTTAACCCTAACGCTATCCCTAACCTTAACCTAAACACAAAAACCTAACCCTAAGCCTAACCCTAACCCATACACTTACCCTAACACTAACCCTAAACCTAACACTAACCCTATCCCTTCCCCTAACCCTAACCCCAATCCTAACCCTAACCCTTACCCTTACCCTAACCCTAACCCTAACCCTAACCCCAAACATAACCCTAACCCTAATCCCAACCCTTACCGTTACCCTAACCCTAACCTTAACCCTAACCCTTAACCTTAACCTAACCCTAACCCTTACACTAACCCTAACGCTAACCTTAACCCTAAACCTTGTCCTAACGCTAACCCTAACCCTAACCCTAACCCTAACCCTTAACCTAAACCTAACCCTAACCCTAAACCGAACCCTAACACTTACCCTAACCCTAACCCTAACCCTTACCTTAACCCTAACCCTAACCCTAACCCTTACAGTTACCCTAAAGCTAAACCTAACCCTAACCCTAACCCTAACACATACCCTTACTCTAACCCTAACCCTAACCCTAACCCTAAACCTAACCCTAAACCTAATCCTAAACGTAACCCTAACCTGTACCCTAACCCTAAGTTTAACCCCAACTCTAAATCTAACATTAAACCTAACCCTAACCCTAACACTTACCATTACCCTAACCCTAACCCTAAACATATCCCTAACCCTAACCCTAACCCTAACCCTTATCCTAAACCTAACCCTTACCCTTACCCTTACCCTAACCCTAACCCTAAAACTAAACCTAACCCTAACCTTAACTTTAACCCTTACACTTACCCTAACCCTAACCCTAACCCTAAACCTAACCCTAACCCTAACCCTAAACCTTACCATTACCCTAACCCTAACCCTAACCCTAAACCTAAACCTAACCCTAACCCTAACCTTAACCCTAACACTAAAACCCTTACCCTAACCCTAACCCTAAAACAAACCCTAACCCTTACCCTAAACCTAACACTTACCCTAAACCTAACCCTAACCCCAAACCCTAACCCTTACCCTAACCCTAACCCAAACCCTAACCCTAACCCTAACCCTTATCCTTAACCTAACCCTAATTTTAACTCTAACCCTAACCCTAACCCTTACCCTAAACCTAACCCTAACCCTAACCCTTACCCTAACCCTAACCCTAACCCTAACCCTAACCCTAACCCTTACCCTTACCCTTAGCATAACCCTAACCCTAACCCTAACCCTAACCCTTACCCTTACCCTTACCCTAAACCTAACCCTTACCGTAAACCTAATCGTAACCACTAACCCTAACCCTTACCCTCATCCTAATCCAAACCCTAAACCTAACCCTAACCCTTACCCTTACCCTAACCCTAACCCTAATCCTAAACCTTACCCTAACTCCTAACCCTAACCCTAATCCTAACACTTACCCTAACCCTAACCCTAAAACTAACCCTTACACTAACCCTAACCCTAACCCTTACCCTAACCCTAACCCTAACATTAACCCTGAAACCTAACCCTTAACCTAACCCTAAACCTAACCCTTATCCTAACCCTAACCCTTACCCTAACCCTAACCCTAACATTAACCCCTAACCCTAAACCTTAACCTAACCCTAACCTTATCCTTACCCTAACCCTAACCCTAACCCTAACCTTAACCCTAACCGTAACCTTAAACCTAACCCTTACCCTTACCATAACCCTTACCCTAACCGTAACCCTAACATTAACCCCTACCCTAACCCTTAACCTAACCCTAACCCTTATCCTTACCCTAACCCTAACCCTAACCTTAACCCTAAACCTAACTTTAAACCTAACCCTTACCCTTAACCTAACCCTTACCCTAACCCTAACCCTAACATTAACCCCTACCCTAAACCTTAACCTAACCCTAAACTTATCCTTACCCTAACCCTAACCCTAACCTTAACCCTAACCCTAACCCTAACCCTTATCCTTACCATAACCCTAACCCTAACCCTAATCCTTACGTTACCCAACCCTAGCCCTAATCTTAACCCCAACCCTAAACCTAACCCTAACCCTAACCTTAACCTAAACACTAAACCTAACCCTTACCCTAACCCTAACCGTAACCCTAACCCTAACCCTAAACCTTACCCTTACCCTAAACCTAACCCTAACCCTTACCCTATCCCTAACCTTATCCTAAACGCTAAACCTAAGCCTAACCCTAACCCTTTCCGTTACCCTAACCCTAACCCTAAACCTAACACTAACCCTAACCCTTACCCTAACCCTAACCCTAACCCTTATCCTTACCCTATGCCTAAACCTATCCCTAAACCTAACCATAACCCTTACACTTAACCTTACCCTAACCCTAACCCTAAACCTAACCACAATCCTAACCCTAACCCTTACCCTTACCCTAACCCAAACCGTAACCCTTACCGCAACCCTAAACCTGATCCTAACACTAACCCTAACACCTAACCCTAACCCTAACCCTAATCCTTACCCTTATCCTAACCCTAACCCTAACCCTAACACTTAACCTTCCCCAAACCCCTACCCTAACCCTAACCCTAATCCTTACACTAACACTAACCCTAACCCTAACACTTATCCTTACCCTACCTCTAAACCTAAACCTAAACCTAACCATAAAACTTACCCTTACCCTTACCCTAACCCTAACACTAACAATAACCCTAAACCTAACCCTTATTCTTACCCTACCCCTAAACCTAACCCTAAACCTAATCCTAACACTAACCCTAACACATAACCCTAACCCTAACCCTAACCCTTAAACTTATCCTAACCCTAACCCTAACCCTAACACTTAACCTTACCCTAACCCCTACCCTAACCCTAACCCTAACCCAAACCCTTACCCTAACACTAACACTAACCCTAAACCTTATCTTACCCTACCCCTAAACCTAACCCTAAACCTAAACATAAAACTTACCTTACCCTTACCCTAACCCTAACCCTAACCCTAACCCTAACCCTAAACTTTACCCTTACCCTAACCCTAACCCTAAACCTAACACTAACCCTATCCCTTACCCTAACCCTAACCCCAATCCTAACACTAACCCTTACCCTTACCCTAACCCTAACACTAACAAAAAAACATAACCCTAACCCTAATCCTAACCCTTACCCTTACCCTAAGCCTAACCCTAACCCTAACCCTTACCCTAAACCTAACCCTAACCCTAAACCTAAACCTAACACTTACCCTAACCCTAACTCTAATCCTAACGCTAACCCTAACCCTTACACTAACCCTAACCCTAACCCTAACCCTTACCCTTACCCTTACCTTAACCCTAACCCTAACCCTAACCCTTACCCTTACCCTAAAGCTAACCCTAACCCTAACCCTAACCCTAACACATACCCTTACCCTAACCCTAACCCTAACCCTAACCCTAACCCAATCCTAAACCTAACCCTAAACCTAACCCTAAACCTTACCCTAACGCTAAATTTAACCCCAACTCTAAACCTAACATTAAACCTAACCCTAACCCTAACACTTACCCTTACCCTAACCCTAACCCTAAATCTATCCCTAACCCTAACCCTAACCCTAACCCTTATCCTAACCCTAACCCTTACCCTTACCCTTACCCTAACCCTAACCCTAACCCTAACCCTAACGCTAAACTTAACCCTAACCCTAACCCTAACCTTTACCCTTACCCTAAATGTTACCCTAACAGTAAACCTAACCCTTACCCTAAACCTAACACTTACACTAAACCTAACCCTAACCCCAAACCCTAACCATTACCCTAACCCTAACCCAAACCCTAACCCTAACCCTAACCCGTACCCTAACCCTAACCTTAAACCTAACCCTAACCTTAACCCTAACACTAACCCTAACCCTAAATTTAACCCTATCCCTAACCCTAAACCTTACCCTTACCCTAACCTTAACCGTAACCGTAACCCTTACCCTTACCCTAACCCTAAACTTAACCTTAAACCCAACACTTAACGTAACCCTATCCCTAACCCTAACCCTAACCTAAGCCTAACCCTAACTCTAAAAATAACCCTAACCCCTAAACCTAACATTAACACTGACCCTAACCCTTAACCTTATCCTAACCCTAACCCTAACCCTAACACTTACCCTTACCCTAACCCCTACCCTAACCCTAACCCTAAATTAATCCTTACCCTAACCCTAACCATAAGCCTTACCCTTACTCTAACCCTTACCGTTACCCTATCCCTAAACCTAACCCTAACCCTAACCCTTACCCTTACTCTAACCCTAACCCAAACCTAACCCTAAACCTTACCCTTACCGTAAACCTAACACTAACCCTAACCCTAAATCTTACCCTAACACTAACCCTAAACGTAAACCTAACCCTAAACCTAACCCTAACCATTACCCTAACCCTAACCCAAACCCTAACCCTTACCCTTTCCCTAACCCTAAACCAAACCCTAAACCTAACCCTAACACTAACCTTAACCCTATACCTTACCCTTACTCTAACTCTAACCCTAAACCTAACACTAAGCCTAACCCTATCCCTAACCCTAAACCTTACCCTTAACCTAACCCTAACCCTAACCCTAACCATTACCCTAACCCTAATGCTAATCCTAACCCTAACCATAACACTTACCCTAACCCTAACTCTAACCTAACCTTACCCTTTCCCTAACCCTAACCCTAACCCTACCCCTTACCCTTAACCTAAGCCTAACCCTAAACCTAACCCTAACCCTAACTGTAACCCTAACCTTAACCCTAACTCTATCCCTAACCCTAACCCGTACTGTAACCAAACGTTAAACCTTACCCTAATCTTAACCCTAACCCTAACCTTAACCCTAACCCTAACCCTAACCCTTACCATTACCCTAACCCTAACCCTAACCCTTAACCTTACCCTTACCGTAACCCTAAACTTAACCTTACCCCAACCCTAAACCTAACCCTAACCTAACCCTAACCCTTACCCTAACCCTAATCCTAATCCTAACCCTAACCCTAAACCTTACCCTTACCCTAAACCTAACCCTAGCCCTTACCCTAACCCTAACCTTAACCCCAACACTAAACCTAACCCTAACCCTAACACTAACCCTTACCCTAACCCTAACCCTAAACCGAACCCTAACCCTAACCCTAACCCTAATCCTAACACAAACCAACCCTTACCCTTAACCTAAACCTAACCCTAACCTTAACCCTAACCCTAAACCTAACCCTTAAACCTTACCCTTACCCTAACTCTAACCCTAAACCTAACACTACCATAACCCTATTCCTAACCCTAACCTTTACCCTGACCCTAACCTTAACCCTAAACCTAACTCTAACCGTAACCCCACCCTAACCCTAACTCTAACCCTTACCATTTCCCTAACCTTAACACTAACCTTATTGCTAACCCTAACCCTAACGCTAAACCTTACCCTTTCCCTAACCCTAACCCTAACCCTAAACCGTACCCTAACCCTAACGTTAAACCTATCCCTAAACTTATCCCTAAACCTAGCCTTAACCCTAACCCTTACCCTTACCCTAACCCTAAACCTAACCCTAACCATTACCCTTACCCTTACCCTAACCCTAAACTTAACCTTAACCCCAACCCTAAACCTAACCCTAACCCTAACCCTAACCCTTACCCTATCCCTAACCCTAACCCTAACCCTAACACTTACCCTTACTCTAACCCTAACCCTTACCCTAACCATAAAGCTAACCCAACCCTAAACCTAAGCCTTACCCTTACCCTAACCCTAACCCTAACCCTAAACATTACCCTTACCCTAAACCTAACCCTAACCCTTACCCTAACCCTAACCTTAACCCCAACACTAAACCTAACCCTAACCCTAACACTAACCCTTACCCAAACCCTAACCCTAAATCTAACTCTTAAACCTTACCCTTACCCTAATCCTAACCCTAAACATAACACTACCCTAACCCTATTCCAAACCATAACCCTTACCCTAACACCACCGTAACCCTAAATCTAAACCTTACCCTTTCCCTGACCTTAACACTAACCTTAATGCTAACCCTAACCCTAAACCTTACCCTAACCCTAACCCTAATCCTTACCCTAAGCCTAACCGTAACCCTAACCCTTACCATTTCGCTAACCCTAACCCTAACCCTAACCCTTACCCTTAACCTAACCCTAACACTATACCTAACCCTAACCCTAGCCCTAACCTTAACCCTAACCCTAACCCTAACCCGTACCCTAACCCGTACCCTAACCCTAAATTTAACCTTAACCCCAAACCTAAACGTATTCCTAAACCTAACCCTAACCCTTACCCTAACCCTAACACTAACATTAACCATAACCCTAACCCCTAAACTTAACCCTAACCATGACCCTAACCCTTAGCCTTATCCTAATCCTAAACCTAACTCTAACACTTACCCTTACCCTAACCCCTACCCCAACCCTAACCCTAACCTAACCCTTACCCTAAACCTAACCCTAACCCTTACTCTTACCCTAACCCTTACCCTTACCCTAACCCTAAACCTAACCCTAACACAAACCCTTACACTTACCCTTACCCTAATCCTAACCCTAACCCTAACCCTAACCCTAACCCTAAACCTTAACCTTACCCTAGCTCTAACCCTAACCCTAACCCTAACCCTAAACTTAACCTCAACACTAAACCTAACCCCAATCCTAACCCTAAATCTTACCCTAACCCTAACCCTAAATATAACCCTCACCCTAAACCTAACCCTAATCCTTACCCTAACCCTAAACCTAACCCTAACCCTAACCCTTACCCTTACCCTAACCGTAACACAAACCCTAAACCTAACCATAACTCTAAACTTAAAACTACCCCTTACCCTTACCGTAACCCTAACCCTAAACCTAATCCTAAGCCTAACCCTATCCCTAACCCTAACCCTAACCTAAGCCTAACCCTAACTCTAAAAATAACCCTAACCCCTAAACCTAACATTAACACTGACCCTAACCCTTAACCTTATCCTAACCCTAACCCTAACCCTAACACTTACCCTTACCCTAACCCCTACCCTAACCCTAACCCTAAATTAATCCTTACCCTAACCCTAACCATAAGCCTTACCCTTACTCTAACCCTTACCGTTACCCTATCCCTAAACCTAACCCTAACCCTAACCCTTACCCTTACTCTAACCCTAACCCAAACCTAACCCTAAACCTTACCCTTACCGTAAACCTAACACTAACCCTAACCCTAAATCTTACCCTAACACTAACCCTAAACGTAAACCTAACCCTAAACCTAACCCTAACCATTACCCTAACCCTAACCCAAACCCTAACCCTTACCCTTTCCCTAACCCTAAACCAAACCCTAAACCTAACCCTAACACTAACCTTAACCCTATACCTTACCCTTACTCTAACTCTAACCCTAAACCTAACACTAAGCCTAACCCTATCCCTAACCCTAAACCTTACCCTTAACCTAACCCTAACCCTAACCCTAACCATTACCCTAACCCTAATGCTAATCCTAACCCTAACCATAACACTTACCCTAACCCTAACTCTAACCTAACCTTACCCTTTCCCTAACCCTAACCCTAACCCTACCCCTTACCCTTAACCTAAGCCTAACCCTAAACCTAACCCTAACCCTAACTGTAACCCTAACCTTAACCCTAACTCTATCCCTAACCCTAACCCGTACTGTAACCAAACGTTAAACCTTACCCTAATCTTAACCCTAACCCTAACCTTAACCCTAACCCTAACCCTAACCCTTACCATTACCCTAACCCTAACCCTAACCCTTAACCTTACCCTTACCGTAACCCTAAACTTAACCTTACCCCAACCCTAAACCTAACCCTAACCTAACCCTAACCCTTACCCTAACCCTAATCCTAATCCTAACCCTAACCCTAAACCTTACCCTTACCCTAAACCTAACCCTAGCCCTTACCCTAACCCTAACCTTAACCCCAACACTAAACCTAACCCTAACCCTAACACTAACCCTTACCCTAACCCTAACCCTAAACCGAACCCTAACCCTAACCCTAACCCTAATCCTAACACAAACCAACCCTTACCCTTAACCTAAACCTAACCCTAACCTTAACCCTAACCCTAAACCTAACCCTTAAACCTTACCCTTACCCTAACTCTAACCCTAAACCTAACACTACCATAACCCTATTCCTAACCCTAACCTTTACCCTGACCCTAACCTTAACCCTAAACCTAACTCTAACCGTAACCCCACCCTAACCCTAACTCTAACCCTTACCATTTCCCTAACCTTAACACTAACCTTATTGCTAACCCTAACCCTAACGCTAAACCTTACCCTTTCCCTAACCCTAACCCTAACCCTAAACCGTACCCTAACCCTAACGTTAAACCTATCCCTAAACTTATCCCTAAACCTAGCCTTAACCCTAACCCTTACCCTTACCCTAACCCTAAACCTAACCCTAACCATTACCCTTACCCTTACCCTAACCCTAAACTTAACCTTAACCCCAACCCTAAACCTAACCCTAACCCTAACCCTAACCCTTACCCTATCCCTAACCCTAACCCTAACCCTAACACTTACCCTTACTCTAACCCTAACCCTTACCCTAACCATAAAGCTAACCCAACCCTAAACCTAAGCCTTACCCTTACCCTAACCCTAACCCTAACCCTAAACATTACCCTTACCCTAAACCTAACCCTAACCCTTACCCTAACCCTAACCTTAACCCCAACACTAAACCTAACCCTAACCCTAACACTAACCCTTACCCAAACCCTAACCCTAAATCTAACTCTTAAACCTTACCCTTACCCTAATCCTAACCCTAAACATAACACTACCCTAACCCTATTCCAAACCATAACCCTTACCCTAACACCACCGTAACCCTAAATCTAAACCTTACCCTTTCCCTGACCTTAACACTAACCTTAATGCTAACCCTAACCCTAAACCTTACCCTAACCCTAACCCTAATCCTTACCCTAAGCCTAACCGTAACCCTAACCCTTACCATTTCGCTAACCCTAACCCTAACCCTAACCCTTACCCTTAACCTAACCCTAACACTATACCTAACCCTAACCCTAGCCCTAACCTTAACCCTAACCCTAACCCTAACCCGTACCCTAACCCGTACCCTAACCCTAAATTTAACCTTAACCCCAAACCTAAACGTATTCCTAAACCTAACCCTAACCCTTACCCTAACCCTAACACTAACATTAACCATAACCCTAACCCCTAAACTTAACCCTAACCATGACCCTAACCCTTAGCCTTATCCTAATCCTAAACCTAACTCTAACACTTACCCTTACCCTAACCCCTACCCCAACCCTAACCCTAACCTAACCCTTACCCTAAACCTAACCCTAACCCTTACTCTTACCCTAACCCTTACCCTTACCCTAACCCTAAACCTAACCCTAACACAAACCCTTACACTTACCCTTACCCTAATCCTAACCCTAACCCTAACCCTAACCCTAACCCTAAACCTTAACCTTACCCTAGCTCTAACCCTAACCCTAACCCTAACCCTAAACTTAACCTCAACACTAAACCTAACCCCAATCCTAACCCTAAATCTTACCCTAACCCTAACCCTAAATATAACCCTCACCCTAAACCTAACCCTAATCCTTACCCTAACCCTAAACCTAACCCTAACCCTAACCCTTACCCTTACCCTAACCGTAACACAAACCCTAAACCTAACCATAACTCTAAACTTAAAACTACCCCTTACCCTTACCGTAACCCTAACCCTAAACCTAATCCTAAGCCTAACCCTATCCCTAACCCTAACCCTAACCTAAGCCTAACCCTAACTCTAAAAATAACCCTAACCCCTAAACCTAACATTAACACTGACCCTAACCCTTAACCTTATCCTAACCCTAACCCTAACCCTAACACTTACCCTTACCCTAACCCCTACCCTAACCCTAACCCTAAATTAATCCTTACCCTAACCCTAACCATAAGCCTTACCCTTACTCTAACCCTTACCGTTACCCTATCCCTAAACCTAACCCTAACCCTAACCCTTACCCTTACTCTAACCCTAACCCAAACCTAACCCTAAACCTTACCCTTACCGTAAACCTAACACTAACCCTAACCCTAAATCTTACCCTAACACTAACCCTAAACGTAAACCTAACCCTAAACCTAACCCTAACCATTACCCTAACCCTAACCCAAACCCTAACCCTTACCCTTTCCCTAACCCTAAACCAAACCCTAAACCTAACCCTAACACTAACCTTAACCCTATACCTTACCCTTACTCTAACTCTAACCCTAAACCTAACACTAAGCCTAACCCTATCCCTAACCCTAAACCTTACCCTTAACCTAACCCTAACCCTAACCCTAACCATTACCCTAACCCTAATGCTAATCCTAACCCTAACCATAACACTTACCCTAACCCTAACTCTAACCTAACCTTACCCTTTCCCTAACCCTAACCCTAACCCTACCCCTTACCCTTAACCTAAGCCTAACCCTAAACCTAACCCTAACCCTAACTGTAACCCTAACCTTAACCCTAACTCTATCCCTAACCCTAACCCGTACTGTAACCAAACGTTAAACCTTACCCTAATCTTAACCCTAACCCTAACCTTAACCCTAACCCTAACCCTAACCCTTACCATTACCCTAACCCTAACCCTAACCCTTAACCTTACCCTTACCGTAACCCTAAACTTAACCTTACCCCAACCCTAAACCTAACCCTAACCTAACCCTAACCCTTACCCTAACCCTAATCCTAATCCTAACCCTAACCCTAAACCTTACCCTTACCCTAAACCTAACCCTAGCCCTTACCCTAACCCTAACCTTAACCCCAACACTAAACCTAACCCTAACCCTAACACTAACCCTTACCCTAACCCTAACCCTAAACCGAACCCTAACCCTAACCCTAACCCTAATCCTAACACAAACCAACCCTTACCCTTAACCTAAACCTAACCCTAACCTTAACCCTAACCCTAAACCTAACCCTTAAACCTTACCCTTACCCTAACTCTAACCCTAAACCTAACACTACCATAACCCTATTCCTAACCCTAACCTTTACCCTGACCCTAACCTTAACCCTAAACCTAACTCTAACCGTAACCCCACCCTAACCCTAACTCTAACCCTTACCATTTCCCTAACCTTAACACTAACCTTATTGCTAACCCTAACCCTAACGCTAAACCTTACCCTTTCCCTAACCCTAACCCTAACCCTAAACCGTACCCTAACCCTAACGTTAAACCTATCCCTAAACTTATCCCTAAACCTAGCCTTAACCCTAACCCTTACCCTTACCCTAACCCTAAACCTAACCCTAACCATTACCCTTACCCTTACCCTAACCCTAAACTTAACCTTAACCCCAACCCTAAACCTAACCCTAACCCTAACCCTAACCCTTACCCTATCCCTAACCCTAACCCTAACCCTAACACTTACCCTTACTCTAACCCTAACCCTTACCCTAACCATAAAGCTAACCCAACCCTAAACCTAAGCCTTACCCTTACCCTAACCCTAACCCTAACCCTAAACATTACCCTTACCCTAAACCTAACCCTAACCCTTACCCTAACCCTAACCTTAACCCCAACACTAAACCTAACCCTAACCCTAACACTAACCCTTACCCAAACCCTAACCCTAAATCTAACTCTTAAACCTTACCCTTACCCTAATCCTAACCCTAAACATAACACTACCCTAACCCTATTCCAAACCATAACCCTTACCCTAACACCACCGTAACCCTAAATCTAAACCTTACCCTTTCCCTGACCTTAACACTAACCTTAATGCTAACCCTAACCCTAAACCTTACCCTAACCCTAACCCTAATCCTTACCCTAAGCCTAACCGTAACCCTAACCCTTACCATTTCGCTAACCCTAACCCTAACCCTAACCCTTACCCTTAACCTAACCCTAACACTATACCTAACCCTAACCCTAGCCCTAACCTTAACCCTAACCCTAACCCTAACCCGTACCCTAACCCGTACCCTAACCCTAAATTTAACCTTAACCCCAAACCTAAACGTATTCCTAAACCTAACCCTAACCCTTACCCTAACCCTAACACTAACATTAACCATAACCCTAACCCCTAAACTTAACCCTAACCATGACCCTAACCCTTAGCCTTATCCTAATCCTAAACCTAACTCTAACACTTACCCTTACCCTAACCCCTACCCCAACCCTAACCCTAACCTAACCCTTACCCTAAACCTAACCCTAACCCTTACTCTTACCCTAACCCTTACCCTTACCCTAACCCTAAACCTAACCCTAACACAAACCCTTACACTTACCCTTACCCTAATCCTAACCCTAACCCTAACCCTAACCCTAACCCTAAACCTTAACCTTACCCTAGCTCTAACCCTAACCCTAACCCTAACCCTAAACTTAACCTCAACACTAAACCTAACCCCAATCCTAACCCTAAATCTTACCCTAACCCTAACCCTAAATATAACCCTCACCCTAAACCTAACCCTAATCCTTACCCTAACCCTAAACCTAACCCTAACCCTAACCCTTACCCTTACCCTAACCGTAACACAAACCCTAAACCTAACCATAACTCTAAACTTAAAACTACCCCTTACCCTTACCGTAACCCTAACCCTAAACCTAATCCTAAGCCTAACCCTATCCCTAACCCTAAACCTTACACTTAACCTAACCCTAACCCTAACCCTACACATTACCCTAAACCTAACCCTAACCCTAACCATAACCATAACACTTGCCCTAACCCTAACCCTAACCCTAACCCTTACCCTTCACCTAACCCTAACCCTAAACCTTACCCTAAACCTAACCCTAACAGTAAGCTTAACCATAACCCTAAACCTAACCCTAACCCGTACCCTAACCCTAACCTTAAACCTAAACCTAACCTTAACCCTAATCCTAACCTTAACCCTAACCCTAACTTTAACCCTAACCCTAACCCAACCCTTACCCTTACATCTAACCCTAACCCTAACCCTAACCCTTAACCTAACCATTACCTAACCCTAAACTTAACCTTAACCCCAACCCTAACACTAACCCTAACCCTAACCCTGAACCTTACCCTTAACCTAACCCTAACCCTAAACCTAACCCTAACCCTAACCCTAACCTTAACCTTAAACCTAACCCTTCCCGTACCCTAACCCTAGCCTTAAACCTAAACCTAACCTTAACCCTAACCCTAACCTTAACCCTAACCCTAACCTTAACCCTAACCCTAACCCTAACCCTTACCCTTACCCTAACCCTAACCATAAACCTAAACCTGACCCTTACCCTAACCCTAAACTTAACCTTAACCCCAGCCCTAAACCTAACCCTAACCCTAACTCTTACCCTAACCCTAACCCTAACCCTAACACTTACCCTTACCCTAAAGCTAACCCTAACCCTAACCCTAACACTAACACTAACCCTAACACATACCCTTAACCTAACCCTAAACCTAACCATAACCTTAACTCTAACCCTTACCCTAACCCTAATCCGAACCCTTACCCTTTCCCTAACCCTAACCCTAACCCTAACCTTTTCCCTTCCCGTAAACCTAAAACTAAACATAACCCTAACCCTAACCCTAATACTAACCCTAAACTTAAACTTAACCCTAACCCTAACCCTTACCCTTACCCTAACCCTAACCCTAAAGCTAACGCGAACCCTAACCCTAATCCTTACCCTTACCCTAATCATAACCCTAAACCAAAACCTAACCCTAACCCTAACCCTAACCTTTACCCTAACGCTAACACTAATTCTAACCCTAACCCTTACCCTTACACTAACCCTAACCCTAACCCTAACCTTAACCGTAACCCTAACCCTAACATTTACCCTAAACCTAACTCTAATCCTAACCCTAACCCTTACACTTACCCTAACCCTAACCCTAAACCTAACCCTTACTCTTACGCTCACCCTTAACCTAACCTTAACCCTAACGGTTACCCTAATCCTAATCTTAACCCTAACACTTATCCTTACCCTACCCTAACCCTAACACTAACCCTAACCTAACCCTTACCCTTACCATAACCTTAACCCTAAACCTAACCCTAACCCTAACCCTAAACCTTACCCTTACCCTAAACCGAACTCTAACCCTAACACTTACCCTAACCATAACCCTAACCCTAACCCTTACCCTTACGCTAACCATAACCCTAAACCAAACCCTAACCCTAACACTAACCCTAACCCTTACCCTAACGCTAACACTAATTCTAAACCTAATCCTTACCCTTACACTAACCCTAACCCTAACCCTAAAACTAACCCTAACCCTAAACTTAACCCTAACCCTAACCCTAACCCTTACCCTAACCCTAACCCTAACCCTAATCCTAACCCTAACCCTTACACTTAACCTAACCCTAACCCTAACCCTAAACCTAACCCATACCGTTACGCTCACCCTTACCCTAACCTTAACCCTAACCCTAACGCTAACCCTAATCTTAACCCTAACACTTACCCTTACCCTAACCCTAACCCTAACCCTAAACCTAACCCTAACCGTAACCCTAAGCCTAACACTAACCCTTACCCTAACCCTAACCCTAACCATAAACCTAACCCTAAACCTAACCTTAACCCTAACCCTTACCCTTAACTTAACCCTAAACCTAACCCTAACCCTAAACGTAACCCTAACCCTAATCCTAACCCTAACCCTTACTCTTACCCTAACCCTAAACCTAACCCTAAAACTAACCCTTACCATTACGCTCACCCTTACCCTAACCTTAACCCTAACCCTAACCCTAACCCTAATATTTACCCTAAAACTTATCCTTACCCTAACCCTAACTCTAACCCTAAACCAAACCTTAACCTAACCCTTATCATAACCCTAACCCTAAACCTAAACCTAACCCTTACCCTTAACCTAAGGCTAACCCTAATCTTAACCCTAAACCTAACCCTAACCCTATTCTTAACCCTAACCCTAACCTAACCCTTACCCTTACCCTAACCCTAATCCTAAACCTAAACCTAAACCTAACCCTAACCCTAACCCTAACCCACACCCTAACCTAACCCTAACCCTAACCCTAACCCTTACCCTAACCCTAACCCTAACCCTAACACTTACCTTACCCTAAACCTAACCCTTATCTTAACCCTAACACTATCCCTAACCCTAACCCTTAACCTAACCCTAATACTAACCATAACCCCTAACCCTAACCCTTACCCTAACCCTAACGATAACCCTAACCCCTACCCTTACCCTAACCCTAACCCTAGCTCTAACCCTAACCCTAACCCTAACCCCTAACCTAACCCTAAACCTAACTTTTACTCTAACCCTAACCCTAACCTCTATCTTAACCCTAATCCTAACCCTAACCCTTACCCTTACCTTTACCCTAACCCTAACACTATACCTCACCCTAAACCTAACCCTTACCCTAACCCTAACCCTAACCCTTACCCTAACCCTAACCCTAACCCTAACCTGATCTTTAACCCTAAGCCTAAGCCTAACCCTAACCCTTACCCTTACCCTTACCCTAACCCTAACGATAACCATAACAGTTACCCTAATCCTAACCCTAACCCTTACCCTTACCCTAACCCTAACGATAACCATAACAGTTACCCTAATCCTAACCCTAACCCTTACCCTTACCCTAACCCTAAACCTAACCTTAACCCCAACCCTAAACCTAACCCTAAACCTAACCCTTACCCTAACCCTCACTCTTACCCTAACCCTAACCTTAACCCTAAGAGTTACCCTTACCGTAACCGTAACCCTAACCCTTACCCTAACCCTAACCATTACCCTAACCCCAACCTTAAACCTTACCCCAACCCTAACCCTAACATCAACTTAACCCTAAACTTAACTCTTACCCATATACTAACACTAAGCCTAACCCTAACCCTAACCCTAAACCTTACTCTAACCCTAACCCTTACCCTTAGCCTAACACTAAGCCTAACCCTAACCCTAACCCTAATCCTAACCATTACCCTAACCCTAACCCTAACCCTAACCTCTACCTTAACCCTAACCCTACCCTAACCCTAACCCTTACCCTTACTCTAACACTAAGCCTAACCCTAACACTAACCCTTACCCTAACCCTAAACCTAACCGTTGCCCTAACCTTAACCCTAACCCTAACCCTAATCTCACCCTTAATCCTAAGCCTAACTGTAACCCTAACCCTTACCCTTACCCTTACCCTAACCCTAACCCTAACCCCTACCCTTACCCTAACCCTAACCCTAACCCTTACCCTAACCCTAACCCTAACCCTTACTCTAACCCTAACCTAAAACTCAATCTTAACCCTAACCCTAACACTAACCCTTACCCTAAACCTAACCCTAACCCTATACCTCATCCTAACCCTAAACCTTACCCTAACCTTCACCCTAACCCTTACCCTAACCCTAACCCTAAACCTAACCACAAATTTAACCCTAAGCCTAACCCTAGCCCTAACCCTTACCCTTACTCTAACACTAAGCCTAACCGTAACACTAATCCTTATCCGAACCCTAACCCTAACCCTTACCTTAACCCTAACTCTAACCCTAACCCTAACAATTACCCTAACCCTAACCCTAACCCTAACCCTTAACCTTACCCTAACCCTAAGCCTAACCTTAACCCCAACCCTAACCCTAACCCTAACACTAACCTGACCCTAAGCCTAACCCTAACCCTAACCCTTACCCTAACCCTAACCCTAACCCTAACCCTAATCTCACCCTTAACCCTAACCCTTACCCTTACGCTAACACTAAGCCTAACCCTAACCCTAACCCTAACCCTAATCCTAACACCTAAACCTAACCCTCACCCTAACCCTTACACTAACCCTAAACCTAACCCTAACCCTAACACTTACCCTTACCCTAACCATAACACTTATCCTAACCCTAACCCTAACCCAAACACTTAACCTAACCCTAACACTAACCCTCACCCTTACCCTAAGCCTTAGCCTAACCGTAAACCTAACCCTTACCCTAACCCTAAACCTAACCTCAAACTTAACCCAAAGCCCAACACTAACCCTAACCCTTACCCTTACCCTTACTCTAACCCTAACCCTAACCCTAACCCTAACAATTACCCTTATCCTAACTCTAACCCTATCCTTAACCCAACCCTAAACCTAACCCTAACAAAACCCGTTACCCTAACATTAACCCTAACCCTAACACCTACCCTTACCCTAACCCTAAAACTTATCCTAACCCTAACCCTAAACCCTAATCCTTAACCTAACCCTAATATTAAACCTAACCCCGAACCCTTACCCTTACTCTAACCCTAAACGTAACTCTAACCCTAACCCAAACCGTAACCCTTCCTCTAATCTAACCCTAATATCAACCCTAACCCTAACCCTAACCCTTAACCTTACCCTAACCCTAACCCTTACCCTAACCCTAAACCTAACCCTTACCCTAACCCTAACCCTAATCCTAACTTCAACCTTAACCCTAACCCTAAACCTAACCCTCACCCTTACCCTAATCCTAACCCTAACCCTGACCCTAACCCTAACCCTAACCCTAACCTAATCCTAACCGTACACCTAACCCTAACCCTAACGTTAACCCTAACCCTAACCCTAACTCTAACACTAACCCTTACCCTTACCCGAACCCTAACCCTAACCCTAAAACTAACCCTAACCCTTACCCTTACCCTCACCCTAACCATAATCCTAACCCTAACCCTAACGCTAACCTGAACTCTAACCCTCATCTTTACCCTAACCCTACCCTAAACCTAACACTAACCCTAAACCTAAGCCTTACCCTTAGACTAACTGTAATCCTAAACCTAACCCTAAACCTTACCCTTACCCTAAACCTAACCCTAACCCTTACCTTAACCCTAACCCTTACCCTTACCCTAACCCTAACCCTAACCCTAACTCTAACACTTACCATAAGACTAACCCTAACCCTAAACCTTACCCTTACCCTAACTCTAACCCTAACTTTAACCATAACCATGACCCTAACCCTACTCCTTACCCTAACCCTAACCCTAAACCTAACCCGAAACCTAACCCTATCCCTAACCCTAACCCTAATCCTTAAAAGTACCCTAACACTAAAAGTAACCTAACCATAACCCTAACCATAACCCTAACCCTAACCCTAACCCTTAACCTTTCACTATCCCTATCCCTAACCCTAACCCTAACCATTACCCTAACCCTAACCCTAATCCTAACCCTTATGATAACCTGAACTCTAACCCTCAAACTTACCCTAATCCTAACCCTAACCCTAAACCTAACCCTTACCCTTAGACTAACTCTAACCCTAAACCTAACCCTAAACCTTATCCTTACCCTAACCCTAACCCTAACCCTAACACTTACCTTAACCCTAACCCTTACCCTTACCCTAACCCTAACACTAACCCTAACTCTAACACTTGCCCTAACCCTAACCATAACCCTAACCCTTACCCTAACTCTAACCCTAACTTTAACCATAACCATGACCCTAACCCTACTCCTTACCCTAACCCTAACCATAACCACCCGAAACCTAACCGTATCCCTAAACCTAACTCTTATCCTTACCCTAACCCTAACTCTAAACCTAACACTAACCCTAACCCTAACCCCTAACCCTAACCGTAACCCTAAACTTAACCCTAACCCTCACCCTTACCCTAACCCTAACCCTAACCTTAACGATAACCCTAACCCTAACCCTAACCTTTACCCGAACCCTAACCCTAACCCTAATCCTTTTCATAACCCTAAACCAAACTCTAAACCTTTCCCTACCCTAACCCTAACCCTAGCCCTAACCCTTACCCTTACCCTAACCCTAACCCTAAAACTAACCCTAACACTAACCCTAACCCTAACCCTAACCCTTACCCTTATCCTAACACCTACCTCTAACGCTAACCAGAACCCTTACCCTAACCATAACCCTAACACTAACCCTAACACTTACACTTACTCTAAACCTAACCCTTATCCTAATCCTAACCCTAACCCTAACCCTTAACCTAACCCTAACACTAACCCTAACCCCTAACCCTAACCCTAACCCTAACCCTTACCCTAACCCTAACTCTATCTCTAACTTTAACCCTAACCCTAACCCTAACCCTTACCCTAACCGTAACCCTAACCCTTACTCTAATCCTAACCCTAAACTCAATCTTAAACCTAAACCTAACCCTAACCCATACCCTTAGACTAAACCTAAACCCAACGCTCACACTTAACATAACCCTCACCATAACCCTAACCCTAACCCTTAACCTAACCCTAACCCTAACCCTAAAACTAACCCTAAACTCACCCTTAACCCTAAGCCTAACCATAACCCTAACTCTTACCCTTACCCTTACCCTAACCCTAACCCTAACCCTAACACTTACCCTACCCCTAACCCTAACCCTAACACTTACCCTTACTCTAAACCTAACGCTAACCTTAATCCCAACCCTAAACATAACCGTAACCCTAACCCTTACCCTATCCCTAACCCTAACCCTAACCCTAACACTTACCCTTAACCTAACCCTAACCCTTATCCTAACCCTAATCCTAACCATTAACCTAACCCTAACATTAACCCTAACACCTAACCCTAACCCTAACCCTTACCCTTACACTTACCCTAACCCTAACCCTTACCCTACCCTAACCCTAACCCTAATCCACCATTGCCCTAACCCTAATCCTAACCCTTACCCTAACCCTACCCCTAAACTTAACCTCAACATTAACCCTAACCGTATCCCTAACCCTAACCCTAACCCTTACACTTACTCTAACACTAAGCCTAACCCTAACACTAACCCTTACCCTAACCCTAACCCTAATCCTCACCTCACCCTTACCCTAACCCTAACCCAAACCCTTATTCTAACCCGAACCCTAACCTCAACCTTAACCCTAACCCTAACCCTAACTCTAAACCTAACCCTTACCCTTACCTAATACTAAGCGTAACCCTAACCCTAACGCTAACCCTAACCCTTAACCTAACCCTAGCCCTAATCTTAACCCTAAACCTAACCCTAACCCTACTATTAACCATAACCCTAACCTAACCCTTACCCTTACCCTAACCCTAATCCTAACCTTTACCCTAACCCTAACCTCAAATTTAACCCTAAGCCTAACCCTAACCCTAACCCTTACCCTTACTCTAACACTAAGCCTAACCGAAACACTAACCCTTACCCTAACCCTAAACCTAACACTAACCATAACCCTTACCTTAACCCTAACCCTAACCCTAAACCTAACAATTACCTTAACCCTAACCCTAACCATAACCCTTACCCTTACCCTAACCCTAAGCCTAACCTTAACCCCAACCCTAAACCTAACCCTAAACCTAACTCTTACCCTAACCTTCACCCTTACCCCAACCCTTACCCTAACCGTAATTCTAAACCTAACCCTAACCCTTACGCTTACCCTAACTCTAACCCTAACCCTAAACATTACCCTAACCCTAACCCTAACTCTTACCCTAACCCTATCCCTAACCCTAACCTCAACGTTAACCCTAACCCTAACCCTAATATTTACACATACCCTAACACTAAGCCTAACCCTAACCCTAACCTTAACACTTACCCTAACCCTAACACTAATCCTAAACCTAAACCTAAACCTAACCCTAACCTTAACCCTAACCCTAACCCTAACTATAACCCTAACCCTTAATCTTACCCTAACCCTAACCCTAACCTTAACACCAACCCTAAACCTAATCCTAACCCTAACCCAAACCCTTACCCTAACCCTAACCCTAACCCTAAACCTTACCCTAATCCTAACCCGAACCCTAACCCTTATCCTAACCCTTAACATAACCCTAACACTAACCCTAACCCCTAACCCTAACGCTTACCCTAACCCTAACCCTAACCCGAAAACTTACCCTTACCCTAACCCTAACCCTAACTCTAACCCTAACCCTAACCCTTACCCTAAACCTAAACCTAACCCTTACCCTAACCCTAACCCTAACCCTAAAACTAACCCTAACCCTAACCCTAACCCTAACCCTTACCCTTACCCTAACCCTAACCCTAACCCTTACTCTTATCCTAACACCTACCCCTAACCCTAACCAGAACCCTTACCCTAACCATAACCCTAACACTAACCCTAACACTTACACTTACCCTAAACCTAACCCTTATCCTAACCCTAACCCTAACCCTTACCCTTACCCTAACCCTAACCCTAACACTAACCTTAACCATAACCCTTACCCTTACAATATCCCTAAACCTAACCGTAACCTAACACTTACCCTAACCCTAACTCTACCCCTAACCCTAACCCTCACCCTTACCCTAACCCTAACCCTAACCCTAACCCTAAACCTACCCTAACCCTAAACCTTACCCTTACCCTAACCCTAATCCTAACCTTAACCTCAAATTTAAACCTAACCCTAACCCTAACCCTAAACCTTCCCATAACCCTAACCCTAACCCGAACCCTAGCCCTAACCTTTCCCTTACCCTAACCCTAACCCTAACTCTAATGCTTATCCTAAAACTAACCCTAACCCCTAGCCCTAACCCTTACCCTAACCCTAACCCTACCCCTAACACTTTCTCTTACCCTAAACCTAACCCTAACTCTAACCCTACCCCTAACACTTTGTCTTACCCTAAACCTAACCCTAACTCTAACCCTAACCCTAACTCTAACACTAAACCTTACCCTAACCATTACACTAACCCTAAACCTAACCTCAACTTTAACCCCAACCCTAACCATAACCCTAACCCTTACCCTAACTCTAACACTAACATTAACCCTAACCCTAACCCTTACCCTAACCCTAACCCTATCGCTAACCCTTACCCTTACCATAACCCTAACCCTAACCCTAACCCTAGACCTAACCCTTACCCTTAACGTAACCCAACCCTTAACCTAACACTAACCCTAACCCTTACCCTTACCCTAACCCTAACACTAACCCTAACCCTAACCCTAACCCTTACCCTAACCCTTATCCTTACCCTAACCCTAACACTTAACCTAAACCAAACCCTAACCCTAACCCTAAACCTAACCCTTACCCTTACCCTAACCCTAAAAGTAACCCTAACCCTAACCCAAGCCCTTACCATTACACTAACCCTAACCCTAAACCTAAACCTAACCCTAACCTTAAGCCTAACACCTAAACCTAACCCTAACCCTTACCCTTACCCTAACCCTAACCCTAACCCTAACACTTACCCTAACCCTAAACCTAACCCTAACGCTTACGCCTAACGTAACCCTAACCCTAACCTTAACCCCAACACTAAACCTAACACAAACCCTAACCCTAACCCTTACCCTAACCCTAACCCTAACCCTAACACTTACCCTTACCCTAAACCTAACCCTTATCTTAACCCTAACACTAACCCTAACCCTAACCCTTAACCTAACTCTAATCGTAACCCTAACCCCTAACCATAACCCTTACCCTAACCCTAACCCTAACCCTAACCCCTACCCTTACCCTAACCCTAAACCTAAATTTAACCCCAACCCTAACCCTAACCCTAACCCTTAACCTAACCCTAAACCTAACTTTTACTCTAACCCTAACCCTAACCTCAATATTAACCCTAATCCTAACCCTAACCCTTACCTTACCTTTACCCTAACCCTAACCCTATACCTCACCCTAACCCTAAACCTAACCCTAACCTGAACTTTAACCCTAAGCCTAACCCTAACCTAACCCTTACCCTTACCCTTACAATAACCCTAACCCTAATCCTAACACTTACCCTAACCCTAACCCTAACCCTAACCCTAACTCTAACCCTAACCCCGACCCTTACCCTAATCCTAGCTCTAACACTAACCCTAACCCTAACCCTATCCCTAACCCTTAGCCTAACCTTAACCCTAATCCTAACCTCAACCTTAACCCTAACCGTTACCCTAACCCTAATCCTAACCTCAACCCTAACCCTAACCCTAACCCTAACCCTAACCCTTACCCTTACCCTAACACTAAGCCTAACCCTGACCTTAACCCTAACCCTAACCATTACCCAAACCCTAACCCTAATCCTAAACCTAAACCTACCCTAACCCTAACCCTAACCTTAAACCTAACCCTAACCCTTACCCTTACCCTCACCCTAACCTTAACCCTAACCCTAAACCTAATTCTAACCTGAAATCTAACCCTTATCCTTACCCTAATCCTAATCCTAAACCTAACCCAAACCCAAACCTAAACCTTACCCTTAGACTAACCCTAACCGTAAACCTAACCCTAAACCTTACCCTTAGCCTAACCCTAACCCTAAACCAAACCTAACGTTAACCCTAACCCTTACCCTTACACTAGCCCTAACCCTAACCCTAACTCTAACACTTAACCTAACCCCAACCCTAACCCTAACCCTTACCGTTACCCTAACTGTAACCCTAAACTTAACCATAACCATAACCCTAACCCTAAACCTAACCGGAACCCTAACCCTAACCCTAACCCTAGCCCTAACCCTTACCCTAAACCTAACCCTAAAACTAACCCTAACCCTAAACCTAAACCTTACCCTTAACCTAACCCTAACCCTAACCCTAACCCTTACTCTTACCCTAACACCTAACCCTAACCCTAACCCTAACCCTTACCACAACCATAACCCTAACCCTAACCCTAACACTTACACTTACCCTAACCCTAACCCTTATGCTAACCCTAACCCTAAACCTTACCCTAACCCTTAACCTAACCCTAACCGTAACCCTAACCCTAACCTTTACCCTTAACCTAACTCTAACCCTTACCCTTACCCTAAACCTAACCCAAAACCTAAACCTCACCCTAACCTTAACACTAACCCTTACCCTTTCCCTAAACCTAACCCTAACCCTAACCCTAACACTTACCCTAACCCAAACCCTAACCCTAAGCCTAACACTTGCCGTAACCGTACCATAACCCTAACCCTTACCCTTACACTAACCCTAACCCTAACCTTAACCCCAAACCTAAACCTAACCCTAACCCTAACCCTAACCCTTACCCTTACCCTAACCCAAGCCCTAACCCTAACACTTCCCCTTCCCCTAACCCTAACGCTTATCCTGACCCTAACCCTAACCCTAAACTTAACCCTTAACCTAACCCTAAAAATAACCCTAACCCCTAACCCTAACCCTTACCCTAACCCTAACCCTAACCCTTACCCTTACCCTAACACCTAACCCTAACTCTAACCCTAATCCTTATCCCAACCATAACCCTAACCCTAACCCTAACACTTACACTTACCCTAACCCTAACCCTTATCCTAACCCTAACCCTAGACCTAACCCTAACCCTAAACCTAACCCTTATCCTAACCCTAACCCTAGACCTAACCCTAACCCTAAACCTAACCCTAAACCTTACCCTAACCCTAACACTTACCGTAACCCTAACCCTAACCCTTACTCTAAGACTAAACCCTAACCCTAACCCCAAACCTAACCCTAACCCTTACCCTAACCCTAACCGTAACCCTAACCTTAACCCTAACCCTAACCCTAACCCTTACCCTAACCCTAACCCTAAACCTAACCCTCACCCTAACGCTAACTCTAACACTAACCTCTAACCCTAACCCTAACCCTAGCCCTTACCCTTACCCTTACCCTAACCGTAACCCAAACTGTAGCCCTAAACCTAACCCTAACCCTAACCCTAACCCTTACCCTAACCCTAACCAGAACCCTATCCGTTACCCTTATCGTAACCCTAACCCTAATCCTAACACTTACCCTAACCCTACCCTAACCCTAACCCTTATCCTTACCCTAACCCTAATCCTTACCTTAAATCCAAACTTAAACCTAACCCTAACCCTAACCCTAACCCTTACCCTAACCCTAATCCTAACCCGCACCCTAACCATAACACTTACCTTTCCCCTAACCCTAAAGCTTATCCTAACCCTAACCCTAACCCTAACCCTAAACCTAACCCTTCACCTAACTCTAAAAATAACTCTACCCCTAAACCTAACCCTTACCCTAACCCTAACCCTACCCCTAAACCTTTCCCTTACCCTAACCCTAACTCTAACCCTAACCCTAACTCTATCCCTAAACTTTACCCTAACCCTTACTCTAACCCTAACCCTAACCTCAACTTTAACCCCAACCCAAACCATAACACTAATCCTAACACTAACCCTTACCCTTACCCTAACCCTAACCCTAACCTTAAACCTATCGCTTACCCTTACCGTAACCCTAACCCTTAACCTAACCCTAAACCTAACCCTTACCCTTACCCTAAACCTAACACTAAACCTAACATTAACCCTAACCCTAACCCTTACCCTTACCCTAACCCTAATGCTAACCCTAACCCTTACCCTTAGCCTAACACTAAGCCTAACCCTAACCCTAACCCTAACCATTACTCTAACCCTAACCCTAATCCTAACCCTAAACCTCACCCTAACCCTAACCTTAACCCTAGCCCTAACTCTAACCCTAACTTAAGCCTTAACCTAATCCTAATCCTAACCTTAACCACAACCCTAAACCAAACCCTAAGCCTAACCCTAACCTTTACCCTAACGGTAAACTTAACCCTAACCCTTACCCTAACCCTAACCTTAATCTTAACCCTAACCCTAACCCTAACTCTAACCCTAACCCTAACCCTAACCCTAAACCTTACCCTAACCCTAAACCTAACCGTTCCTCTAACTCTAACCCTAACCTCAACCATAACCCTAACCCTAACCCTAACTGAAACCCTTACCCTTAACCTAACCCTAACCCTAACTCTAACCTTAACCCCAACCCTAAACCTAACCCTTACCCTAACCCTAACCCTTACCCTAACCCTAACCCTAACCCTTACCCTAAACCTTACCCTAAACCTAAATCTTATCCTATCCCTAGCCCTAACCCTAACCCTTAACCTAACCCTAACATTAACCCTAACCCCTAACCCTAACCCTAACCCTAAACCTTACCCTTACCCTAACCCTAACCCTAACCCTAACTCTAACCCTTAGCCTAAACCTAACCCTAAACCTTAGCCTAACCCTAACCCTAATCCTAACCTCAACTTTAACCCTAACCCTAACCCTAACCCTTACCCCTACCCTAACACTAAGCCTAACCCTGACCTTAAACCTAACCCTAACCCTTAACCTTACCCTTACTCTAACCCTAACCTTAACCATAACCATAACCCTAACCCTAAACCTAACCCAAACCCTAACCCTATCCTTAACCCTAACACTAACCCGTACCCTAACCCTAACCCTAAACTAACACTAACCCCAACCCTAACCCTTACCCTAACCCTAACCCTAACCAGAACCCTAACCCTTACCCTTACCCTAACCCTAACCCTAACCCTAACACTTACCCTAAACCTACCCTAACCCTAACCCTTATCCTTACCCTAACCCTAATCCTTACCTTAACCCCAAACGTAAACCTAACCCTAACCCTAACCCTAACCCTTACCCTAACCCTAATCCTAACCCGAACCCTAACCCTAACACTTACCCTTCCCCTAACCCTAACGCTTATCCTAACCCTAACCCTAACCCTAAACCTAACCCTTCACCTAACCCTAAAAATAACCCTACCCCTAAACCTAACCCTTACCCTAACCCTAACCCTATCCCTAAACCTTTCCCTTACCCTAACCCTAACCCTAACTCTAACCCTAACCCTAACTCTAACCCTAAACCTTATCCTAACCCTTACTCTAACCCTAACCTCAACTTTAACCCCAACCCAAACCATAACCCTAATCCTAACCCTAACCCTTACCCTTACCCTAACCCTAAACCTAACGCTTACCCTTACCGTAACCCTAACCCTTAACCTAACCCTAACCCTAACCCTTACCCTTACCCTAACCCTAACACTAAACCTAACCCTAACCCTAACCCTAACCCTTACCCTAACACTAAGCCTAACCCTAAACCTAACACTAACCCTTACCCTAACCCTAACCCTAATCCTAACCCTAAACCTCACCCTAACCCTAACCTTAACCATAGCCCTAACTCTAACCCTAACCTAAGCCTTACCCTAATCCTAATTCTAACCTTAACCCCAACCCTAAACCTAACCCTAACCCTAACCCTAACCTTTACCCTAACCGTAACCTTAAACCTAACCCTTACCTTAACCCTAACCCTAATCTTAACCCTAACCCTAACCCTAACCATAACCTTAACTCTAACATTTATCCTTACCCTAACCCGAACCCTAAACCTAACCCTAACCCTAAACCTAACCCTTACCCTTACCCTAACCCTAACCCTAACTCTAACCCTAACCCTAACCCTAACCCTAAACTTTACCCTAACCCTAAAACTAACCCTTCCTCTAACTCTAACCCTAACCTCAACCCTAACCCTAACCCTAAACTTTACCCTAACCCTAACCCTAAACTTTACCCTTAACCTAACTCTAACCCTAACCCTTACATTAAACCTAACCCTAACCGTAAACCTAACCCTAACCTTAAAACTAACCCTTACCTTTTCCCTAACCCTAACCCCAAACCTAACCCTAACCCTAACAGTTAACCTTACCCTAACGCTAAACCTAAGCCTAAACCTAACACTTGCCCTAACCCTACCCTAACCCTAACCCTTACCCTCACTCTAACCCTAACCCTAACCTTAACCCCAAACCTAAACCTAACCCTAACCCTAACCCTAACCCTTACCCTAACCCAAAGCCAAACCCTAACCCTAACCCTTACCCTTACCCTAACCCTAACACTAAACCTAACCCTAACCCTAACCCTAACCCTAACCCTTACCCTTACCCTAACCCTAACACTAACCCTAACCCTAACCCTAACCCTAACCCTTACCCTTACCCTAACATTAAGCCTAACCCTAATCCTAACCCTAACCCTTACCCTAACCCTAACCCTAATCCTAACCCTAAACCTCACCCTAACCCTAACCTTAACCCTAGCCCTAACTCTAACCCTAACCTAACCCTCACCCTAATCCTAATCCTAACCTTATCCCCAACCCTAAACATAACCCTAACCCTAACCCTAACCTTTACCGTAAACGTAACCTTAACCCTAACCCGTACCCTAATCCTAACCCTAATCTTAACCCTAACCCTTACCCTTACCCTAACCCTAACCCTAACCCTAACTCTAACCCTTAGCCTAAACCTAACCCTAAACCTTAGCCTAACCCTAACCCTAATCCTAACCTCAACTTTAACCCTAACCCTAACCCTAACCCTTACCCCTACCCTAACACTAAGCCTAACCCTGACCTTAAACCTAACCCTAACCCTTAACCTTACCCTTACTCTAACCCTAACCTTAACCATAACCATAACCATAACCCTAAACCTAACCCAAACCCTAACCCTATACTTAACCCTAACACTAACCCGTACCCTAACCCTAACCCTAAACTAACACTAACCCCAACCCTAATCCTTACCCTAACCCTAACCCTAACCAGAACCCTAACCCTTACCCTTACCCTAACCCTAACCCTAACCCTAACACTTACCCTAAACCTACCCTAACCCTAACCCTTAACCTTACCCTAACCCTAATCCTTACCTTAACCCCAAACGTAAACCTAACCCTAACCCTAACCCTAACCCTTACCCTAACCCTAATCCTAACCCGAACCCTAACCCTAACACTTACCCTTCCCCTAACCCTAACGCTTATCCTAACCCTAACCCTAACCCTAAACCTAACCCTTCACCTAACCCTAAAAATAACCCTACCCCTAAACCTAACCCTTACCCTAACCCTAACCCTATCCCTAAACCTTTCCCTTACCCTAACCCTAACCCTAACTCTAACCCTAACCCTAACTCTAACCCTAAACCTTATCCTAACCCTTACTCTAACCCTAACCTCAACTTTAACCCCAACCCAAACCATAACCCTAATCCTAACCCTAACCCTTACCCTTACCCTAACCCTAAACCTAACGCTTACCCTTACTGTAACCCTAACCCTTAACCTAACCCTAACCCTAACCCTTACCCTTACCCTAACCCTAACACTAAACATAACCCTAACCCTAACCCTAACCCTTACCCTAACACTAAGCCTAACCCTAAACCTAACACTAACCCTTACCCTAACCCTAACCCTAATCCTAACCCTAAACCTCACCCTAACCCTAACCTTAACCATAGCCCTAACTCTAACCCTAACCTAAGCCTTACCCTAATCCTAATCCTAACCTTAACCCCAACCCTAAACCTAAACCTAACCCTAACCCTAACCTTTACCCTAACCGTAACCTCAAACCTAACCCTTACCTTAACCCTAACCCTAATCTTAACCCTAACCCTAACCCTAACCCTAACCTTAACTCTAACATTTATCCTTACCCTAACCCGAACCCTAAACCTAAGCCTAACCCTAAACCTAACCCTTACCCTTACCCTAACCCTAACCCTAACTCTAACCCTAACCCTAACCCTAACCCTAAACTTTACCCTAACCCTAAAACTAACCCTTCCTCTAACTCTAACCCTAACCTCAACCCTAACCCTAACCCTAAACTTTACCCTAACCCTAACCCTAAACTTTACCCTTAACCTAACTCTAACCCTAACCCTTACATTAAACCTAACCCTAACCGTAAACCTAACCCTAACCTTAAAACTAACCCTTACCATTTCCCTAACCCTAACCCCAAACCTAACCCTAACCCTAACAGTTAACCTTACCCTAACGCTAAACCTAAGCCTAAACCTAACACTTGCCCTAACCCTACCCTAACCCTAACCCTTACCCTCACTCTAACCCTAACCCTAACCCTAACCCTAACCCTTACCCTAACCCTAACACTAAACCTAACCCTAACCCTAACCCTAACCCTAACCCTTACCCTTACCCTAACCCTAACACTAACCCTAACCCTAACCCTAACCCTAACCCTTACCCTTACCCTAACATTAAGCCTAACCCTAATCCTAACCCTAACCCTTACCCTAACCCTAACCCTAATCCTAACCCTAAACCTCACCAAAACCCTAACCTTAACCCTAGCCCTAACTCTAACCCTAACCTAACCCTTACCCTAATCCTAATCCTAACCTTATCCCCAACCCTAAACATAACCCTAACCCTAACCCTAACCTTTACCGTAAACGTAACCTTAACCCTATCCCGTACCTAACCCTAACCCTAATCTTAACCCTAACCCTAACCCGAACCCTAACCCTAACCTTAACTCTAACATTTATCCTTACCCTAACCCTAACCCTAAACCTAACCCTAACATTAAACCTAACCCTTACCCTTACCCTAACCCTAACCCTAACTCTAACCCTAACCCTAACCCTAACCCTAAACCTTACCCTAACCCTAAACCTAACCCTTCCTCTAACTCTAACACTAACCTCATCCATAATCCCAACCCTAACCCTAACCCTTACACTTAACCTAACCCTAACCCTAACCCTAAACTTAACCTTAACCCTAACCCTAAACCTAACCCTTACCCTAACCCTAACCCTTACTCTAACCCTAACCCTAACCCTTACCCTAACCCTAAATCTTATCCTAAACCTAACCCTAACCCTAACCCTTAACCTAACCCTAACATTAACCCTAACACCAAACCTAACCCTTAACCTAACCCTAACCCTAACCCTAATCCTTAACCTTACCCTAACCCTTCCTCTAAGACTAACCCTAACCTCAACCATAACCCTAACCCTAACCCTAAACCTAACCCTTACCCTTAACCTAACCCTAACCCTAACCCTAACCCTTACCCTAAGCCTAACCCAAACCCTTAGCCTAACCCTAACCCTAATCCTAAACTCAACCTTAACCCTAACCCTTACTCTAACCCTAAACCTAACCCTAACCCTTACCCTAACCCTAACCCTAACACTTAGCCTAACCCCAACCCTAATCCTAACCTCAACTTTAACCCTAACCCTAACCCTAACCTTAACCCTTAGCCCTACCCTAACACTAAGCCTAACCCTGACCTTAAACCAAACCCTAACACTTACACTTACCCTTACTCTAACCCTAACCTTAACCATAACCATAACCCTATCCCTAAACCTAACCCGAACCCTAACCCTATCCCTAACCCTAACCCTAACCCTAACCCGTACCCTAACCCTAACCCTAAACTAACACTAAGCCTAACCCTAACCCTTACTCTTACCCTAACACCTAACCCATAACCCTAACCCTAACCCTAACACTTACACTTACCCTAACCATAACCCTTATCCTAAACCTAACCCTAAACCTAACCCTAACCCTTATCCTAACCCTAACCGTAACTCTAACCCTAACCGTAACCCTTAACCTAACTCTAACCCTTTCCCTAACCCTAACCCCAACCCTAACCCTAACCCTAACACTTACCCTTACCCTAACGCTAAACCTAAACCTAACCCTAACACTTGCCCTAACCCTAACCCTAACCCTAACCCTTACCCTTACTCTAAACCTAACCCTAACCTTAACCCCAAACCTAAACCTAACCCTAACCCTAACCCTAAACCTTACCATTACCCTAACCCTAACCCTAACCCTAAGCCTAACCCTGAACTTTACCCTTACCCTAAACCTAACCCTAATCCTAACCCTAACCCTTACCATAACCTTAAACCTAACCCTAACCCTAACCCTAACCCTTACCCTAACCCTCACCCTAACCCTAACCCTAAACATAACACTAACCCTTACCCTAACCCTAACTCTAACTCTAACCCAAACCCTAACCCTAACCCTAAACCTTACCCTAAACCTTACTCTAACCCTAACCCTAACCTCAACCTTAACCCCAACACTAACCACAACCCTAACCCTTACCCTAAGTCTAACCCTAAGATTAACCCTAACCCTAACCCTTACCCTAACCCTAACCCTAACCCTAAACCTAAACCTAACCCTAACCTTTACCCTTACCCTAAACCTAACCCTAACCCTAAACCTAACCCTTACCCTAACCCTAACCCTAACCCTAACCCTAACGCTTACCCTAACCCTCACCCTAACCCTAACCCTAAACCTAACACTAACCCTAACCTTAACCCTAACCCTTACTCTTACCCTAACCCTAACCCTAACCCTAACCCTAAACCTAAACCTAACGTTAAGCTTAACCCTTAACCTTACACTAACCCTAAACCTAAACCTAACCCTAACCCTTACCCTAACACAAACCCTAACCTTAACCTTAACCCTAACCCTAAACCTAACCTTAACCCTAACCCTTATCCTTTCCCTAACCCTAATCCAAACCCTAACCCTAAACCTTACCCTTACCCTATCCCTTACCCTAACCCTAACCCTAACCTCAACCTTAACCCTAACCTTAACCCTAACCCTAAAGTAACCCTTACCCTTACTCTAACACTAAGCCTAACCCTAAACCTAACACTAACCCTAACCCTTACACTAACCCTAACCCTAATCCTAACCCTAAACCAAAACCTAACCCTATCCCTAACCTCAAACTTAACACTAACCCTAAACCTAACCCTTACCCTTACCCTAACACTAAGCCTAACCCTAACCCTAACCCTAACCCTAACCCTTACCCTAACCCTAACTCTAATCCTAACCCTAAACCTAAACCTAACCATAACCTTAACCCTAGCCCTAACCCTAACCCTAACCTAACCCTTACCCTTACCTTAACCCTAATCCTAACCTTAACCCCAACCCTAAACCTAACCCTAACCCTTAACCTAACCGTAACCCTAACCCTAACCCTTACCCTAACCCTAACCCTAATCTTAAACCTAACCCTTACCCTTACCCTCACCCTAACCTTAACCCTAACCCTAACCCTAACAGTAACCCTAACCTTAACTCTGACATTTATCCTTACCCTAACCCTAACCCTAAACATAACACTAACCCTAAACCTAACTCTTACCCTTACCCTAAACCTAACCCTAACCCTAACCCTTACCCTTACCCTAATGCTAACCGTAACCCTAACCATAACCCTGATTTTAACCCTAACCCTAACCCTTACTCTTACCCTAACACCTAACCCTAACCCTAACCATAACCCTTACCGTACCCATAACCCTAACCCTAACCCTAACACTTACACTTACCCTAACCATAACCCTTATCCTAAACCTAACCCTAAACATAACCCTAACCCTTATCCTAACCCTAACCGTAACCCTAACGCTAACTTAACCCTTAACCTAACTCCAACCCTTACCCTTACATTAAACCTAACCCTAACCATAAACCTAACCCTAACCTTAAAACTAACACTTACCCTTTCCCTAACCCTAACCCCAACCCTAACCCTAACCCTAACACTTACCCTTACCCTAACGCTAAACCTAACCCTAACCCTAACACTTGCCCTAACCCTAACCCTAACCCTAACCCTTACCCTTACTCTAAACCTAACCCTAACCTTAACCCCAAACCTAAACCTAACCCTAACCCTAACCCTAAACCTTAACCTTACCCTAACCCTAACCCTAAACCTAAGCCTAACCCTGAACTTTACCCTTATCCTAAACCTAACCCTAATCCTAACCCTAACCCTTACCATAACCTTAAACCTAACACTAACCTTAACCCTAACCCTTACCCTAACCCTCACCCTAACCCTAACCCAAAACATAACACTAACCCTTACCCTAACCCTAACTCTAACTCTAACCCAAACCCTAACCCTAACCCTAAACCTTACCCTAAACCTTACTCTAACCCTAACCCTAACCTCAACCTTAATCCCAACACTAACCCTAACCCTAACCCTAAACCTAAACCTAACCCTAACCTTTACCCTTACCCTAAACCTAACCCTAACCCTAAACCTAACCCTTACCCTAACCCTAACCCTAACCCTAACCCTAACGCTTACCCTAACCCTCACCCTAACCCTAACCCTAAACCTAACACTAATCCTAACCTTAACCCTAACCCTTACTCTTACCCTATCCCTAACCCTAACCCTAAACCTAAACCTAACGTTAACCTTAACCCTTAACCTTACACTAACCCTAAACCTAAACCTAACCCTAACCCTTACCCTAATACAAACCCTAATCTTAACCTTAACCCTAACCCTAAACCTAACCTTAACCCTAACCCTTATCCTTTCCCTAACCCTAGCCCTAACCCTAACCCTAAACCTAACCCTTACCATTACCCTAACCCTAGCACTAAAACTAATCCTAACCCTAACCCTAATCCTAACCCTAACCCTAAACCTTACCCTTACCCTATCCCTTACCCTAACCCTAACCCTAACCTCAACCTTAACCCTAACCTTAACCCTAACCCGAAAGTAACCCTTACCCTTACTCTTACCCTAACACCTAACACTAACCCTAACCATAACCCTTACCCTAACCATAACCCTCACCCTAACCCTGACCTTTACCCTTACCCTAAACCTAACCCTTACCCTAACCCTAACACTAACCCTAAACTAACCTTAATCTTAACCCTAACCCTAACCCTAACCCTTACCCTTACCCTAACCCTAACCCTAACCCTAACCCTTACTCTTACCCTAACACCTAACACTAACCCTAACCATAACCCTTACCCTAACCATAACCCTCACCCTAACCCGAACACTTACACTTACCCTAACCCTAACCCTTATCCTAACCCTAACCCTAAACCAAACCCTAACCCTTAACCTAACACTAACAGTAACCCTAACCCTAAACTTTACCCTTAACCTAACTCTAAACCTTTCCCATACATTAACCCTAACCCTAACCCTAAAGCTAGCCCTAACCTTAACACTAACCCTTACGCTTTCCCTAACCCTAACCCTAACACTTGCCCTAACCCTACCCGAACGGTAACCTTACCCTTACCATAACCCTAACCCTAACCTTAACCCCATACCTAAACCTAACCCTAACCCTAACCCTAACCCTAACCCTTACCCTAACCGTAAGCCAAACCCTAACCCTAACACTTACACTTCCTGTAACCCTAACGCTTATCCTAACCCTAACCCTAACCCTAAACCTAACCCTTAACCTAACCCTAAAACTAACTCTAACCCCTAACCCTAACCCTTACCCTAACCCTAACACTAACACTAACCCTAACCCTTACCCTTACCCTAACCCTAACTCTAAGTCTAACCCAACCCTAACCCTAACCCTAAACCTAACCCTAACACTTACTCTAACCCTAACCCTAACCTCAACCTTAACCCCAACACTAACCATAAACCTAACCCTTACCCTAAGTCTTACCATAAGATTAACCATAACCCTAACCCTTACCCTAACCCTAAACATAACCCTAACCCTAACCCTAACCTTTACCCTTACACTAAACCTAATCCTAACCCTAAACCTATCCCTTACCCTAACCCTAACCCTAACCCTAAACCTTACCCTAACCCTCACCCTAACCCTAACCCTATACCTAACACTAACCCTACCCAAACCGTAACTCTAACTGTAACCCAAACCCTAACCCTAATCCTAAACCTTACCCTAACCCTTACTATAACCCTAACCCTAACCTCAACCTTAACCCCAACCCTAACCATAACCCTAACCCTTACCCTAAGTCTAACCCTAAGATTAAGCCTAACCCTAACCCTTACCCTAACCCTAACCCTAACCCTAAACCTAACCCTAACCTTTACCCTTACCCTAAACCTAACCCTAACCATGAACCTAACCCTTACCCTAACCCTAAACCTAACCCTAACCCTAACCCTGACCCTTAAACTAACCCTCAACCTAACCCTCACCCTAACCCTAACCCTAACCCTTACCCTTTCCCTTACCCTAACCCTAACCCTAACCCTAGCCCTAAACCTAACACTAACCTTAAACTAAACCCTTAACCTTACACTAACCCTTACCCTAAACCTAACCCTAAACCTTTCCCTTACCCTAACCTTAACCCTAACCTTAACCCTAACCCTAACCCTAAACCTAACCTTAACCCTAACCCTTATCCTTTCCCTAACCATAACCCTAACCCTAAACCTAAACCTAACCCTAAACCTAACCATTACCCTTACCCTAAACCTAACACTAAACCTAACCCTAACCCTAATCCTAACCATAACCCTACCCCTTACCCTTAACCTTACCCTTACCCTAACCCTAACCCTAACCTTAACCGTAACCCTAAAGCTAACCCTGACCCTTACCCTTACCCTAACCCAAATCCTAACCTCAACCTTAAGCCTAACCTTAACCCTAATCCTAACCCTAACCCTTACCCTTACTCTAACAGTAAGCCTAACCCTAAACCCAACACTAACACTAACCCTTACCCTAACCCTAAACCTAATACTAACCCTAAACCTAAACCTAACCCTAACCTTAACCTGAACCTTAACCCTAACCCTAACACTAACCCTAACCCTTACCCTTACCCTAACACTAAGCCTAACCCTAACCCTAACCCTAACCCTAACCCTTACCCTAACACTAAGCCTAAGCCTAACCCTAACCCTAACCCTTACCTTAACCCTAACTCTAATCCTAACCCTATACCTAAACCTAAACCTAACCTTAACCCTAGCCCTAACCCTAACCCTAACCTAACCCTTACCCTTACCCTAACCCTAATCCTAACCTTAACACCAACACTAAACCTAACCCTAAACCTAACCCTTACCCTTACCCTCACCCTAAACATAACCCTAACCCTAACCCTAAACCTAACACTAAGCCTAAACTTAATTCTTACCCCTACCCTAATCCTAAACCTAAACCTAATCCTTACCCTTACCCTAATGCTAACCCTAACCCTAAACCTAACCCTAACCCTAACTTTAACCCTAATCCTTACCCTTACCCTTACTCTAACCGTAACACTAAACCTAACCCTAAAACTTACCCTAACCCTAACCCTAACCCAAACCATAACACTAACACATAACCTTACCCTTACCCTAAACCTAAACCTAACCGTAACCCTAAACCTAACCCTAATCCTAACCCTAACCCTTATCCTAAGCATAACCCTAACCCTAGCACTAACCCTAATAATTAAACCTACCCTAACCCGAAACCTAAACTTAACCCCAACCCTAAACCTAACCGAAACCCTAACCCTAAAATTTACCCTTAACCTATCCCTAATCTAAACCTAACCCTAACCCTAAACATTACCCTAAACCTAACCCTAATCCTAACCATAACTCTTACCCTTACCTAAACCAAACCCTAACCCTAAACCTTAGCCTAACCCTTACCCTAACCCTAACACTTAACCTTACCCTAACCCTAATCCTAACCCTGACACTAACCCTAACCCTAACCCTAACCCTAACCTTCACCCTAAACCTAACCCTTACCCTTACCCTAAACCTAACCCTAAACCTAAACCTCAGGCTAACCCTAACCTGTAACCCTAACCCTAACCCTAACCCTTACCCTTACCCTAACCCTAAGCCTAACCATAGCCCTAACCCTAACTCTAACCCTAACCCTTACCCTAACCCTAACCCTAACCCTTACCCTTACCCTACCCCTAACCTTAACTTTAACCCCAATCCTAAACCTAATCCTAACCCTAACCCTTACCCTAAACCTTACCCTAACCCTAACCCTAAACCTTATCCTAACACTAACCCTAAGCCTAACCCCTAACCCTAGCCCTAAACCTAACTCTAAACCTTACCATAACCCTAACCCTAACCTAACCCTTACCCTAACCCTAACCCTAATCCTAACCCTAAACCTAACCCTAACCTTAACATTAACCTTTAACCTTACACTAACCCTAACCCTAAACCTAACCCTAACCCTTACCTTACCCTAACCCTAACCCTAACCTTAACCCTAACCCTAACCCTAAACCTAATCTTAACCCTAAACCTTATCCTTTCCCTAATCCTAATCCTAACCCTAAACCTAACCCTAACCCTAAACATAACCCTTACCCTTACACTAACCCTAACACTAAACCTAACCCTAACCATAACCCTAATCCCAACCCTAACCCTAACCCTTACCCTTACCCTTACCCTAACCCTAACCCTAACCCTAACCCTAACCTCAACTTTAACCCTAACCTTAACCCTAACCCTAACCCTAACCTTTACCCTTACTCTAACACTAAGCCTAACCCTAAACCTTACCCTAACCCTAAGCCTTACCCTAACCCTAACCCTAACCTCAACCTTAACCCTAACCTTAACTCTAACCCTAACCCTTACCCTTACTCTAACACTAAGCCTAACCCTGAACCTTACCCTAACCCTAACCCTTACCCTAACCCTAACCCTAATCCTAACCCTAAACCTAAACCTAACCCTAACGCTAACCTCAAACTTAACCCTAACCCTAACCCTAACCCTAACCCTAACCCTAACCCTAACCCTAACCCTAACTATAAACCTAACCCTAACCCTAACCCTAATAATTAAACCTACCCTGACCCTAAACCTAACCTTAAGCCCAACCCTAAACCTAACCCTAACCCTAACCCTAACCCATACCCTTACCCTATCCCTAATCTAAACCTAACCCTAACCCTAACCCTAACCATTACCCTAACCCTAACCCTAATCCAAACCCTAACTCTTACCCATACCTAAACCTAACCCTAACCCTAAACCTAACCCTAACCCTTACCCTAAACCTAACCCTTACCCTTACCCTAACCCTAACCCTAACCCTTACCCTAACCCTAACCTTTACCCTAACCCTAACCCTAAGCCTAACCCCTAACCCTAACCCTAAACCTAAATCTAACCCTTACCATAACCCTAACCCTAACCTAACCCTTACCCTAACCCTAACCCTTACCCTTACCCTAACCCTAACCCTAACCCTAACTTTAACCCAAACCCTAACCCTAACCCTAACCCTTACCCTAACCCTAATCCTAAACCTAACCCTCACCCTAACCCTAACCCTAACCCTAACCTCTAACCCTAACCCTAACCCTAACCCTTACACTTACCCTAACCCTAAACCTAAACGTAGCCCTAAACCTAACCCTTAACCTAACCCTAACCCTTAATTTAACCCCAACCATAAAGCTAATCCTAACCCTAACCCTTACCCTAACCCTTACCCTAACCCTAACCCTAACAGTAACCTCTAACCCTAACCCTAACCCTAACCCTTACCCTTACCCTTAGCCTAACCCTAACCCTAACCCTAACCCTTACCCTTACCCTAACCTTAACCCTTACCTTAACCCCAACCCTAAAGCTAATCCTAAACCTAACCCTTACCCTAACCCTTACCCTAACCCTTACCCTAACCCTAAACCTAACCCTAACCCTAACCCTAACCCTAACCGTAGCATTAACCCTAACCCTAACCCTAACCCTTACCCTAATCCTAACCGTAACCCTAACCCTTACCCTTACCCAAACCCTTACCCTAAACTTAACCCCAACCCTAAACCTAATCCTAACCCTATCCCTAACCCTAACACTAAACCTAAACCTAACCCTAACTCTTACCCTAACCCTATCCCTATCCCTAACCCTATCCCGTATCCTTACCGTAACCCTAACCTTAACCCTAACCCTCAACCTAACCCTAACCCTAACCCTTACACTAACCCTAACCCTAACCCTAAACCTAACCTTCACCCTTACCCTTACCCTAACCCTAACCCTAACCCTAAATCTAACCCTAACCCTAAACTTAACCCTAAACCTTACCCTTACCCTAACCCTAACCCTAACCCTAACCCTAAACCTTACCCTTATCCTTAACCTAAAACTAACCCTTACCCTAAGTCTAACCCTAACTCTAACCCTAACCCTTACCCTTACCCTTACCTAACCCTAAACCTAACCGTAACCCTAAACCTAACCCTAATCCTAACCCTAACCCTTACCCTAAGCATAACCCTAACCCTAGCACTAACCCTAATAATTAAACCTACCCTAACCCGAAACCTAACCTTAACCCCAACCCTAAACCTAACCGTAACCCTAACCCTAACATTTACCCTTACCCTATCCCTAATCTAAACCTAACCCTAACCCTAAACATTACCCTAAACCTAACCCTAATCCTAACCCTAACTCTTACCCTTACCTAAACCTAACCCTAACCCTAAACCTAAGCCTAACCCTTACACTAATGTGTTACTCACCACAGGTAGGGGTCCTTCACATTCGTCCCAGATTTTCAAAGTCCCTGTTCGGGCGCCAGATGGCGGGGCCAACCGGCAGCAAACCAGGGTTCGCAGATTGGGGTTCCTGAAATAGGGGACAAGGACTAGGAAGAAAAAGGAGAGAGACAGACACACCGGGTCCGGGATGTCCGCAGTCCAGGCAAAGACTGCCGAGACTGCCGCGTTTATTTTCCCCTCCCCCTTCTTCCCTCCTCCTGAACCAGGGAACCTCCAGGTGTTACATTCATATGGTAATTCTCAGGTCATTTACATAGAATAGGGCCAGAAAGCAATAAGACAATATAGCCATCGTCTGATGTAAGTCAAGGTACAGTTTGATTCCACTCTGGCTCCCAACATGTCCCCCGTTTTTTATTTTAAAAGAAACACAAGTGCAATTTTTACTCTTTTCTATACCCTTAATTTATCCTGTCACATTTTCCAAAAATGACTTTGGTCCCTTGGTCCAACGGGGATTTGATGGGCGGAGATTCAACTTCCGTGACTTCTTCAAGCTGACTCAGGGGCGCCGTCTCCACGCTTGACCAGGGACCTTAAGAAGCCCAGCCTGTTTTATCAAGGGGTTGCAAGGATTAGACACCAGGAACAACAATCTACTCCAAACTAGAAATCATACTTGACATTCAACAACTGCACAAACCATCCTTGGCCACAACAGCGCAGCCTACCTAGCACCCATTTGCAAAGGCTTTTTCTTGATTGTCTGGGGAACTAAATTTCTGCAACCTTAACAATGCTTCAGTTGTCAGATCTAAACAGATTAATAGAGACACAAGCCTCAGATCCACAAACTTTTCCTGAATTTGTGGCTGGTGTCAAAAATAAAAAATTCGCTCAATTAGGACTTAAAACTACCCACTATCACAGAAGATTGACAAGTTCCTGCCCAGTTATGAAAGGCATGGGCATTAGTAAGGCATGCTTACTATTCTATGACCTCCCGGCTCTGATCAATTTGAATGGCCAAGCACAAGTGACTCTAAGATCTGACACCATCTCTGCCATCCAAGCAGAGGCTTTCCTGTCCCAGTAGAGTCTCTCCACACAGGGATAAACATCCCATTGGCATTTCACTTTGTTGGTTGCTGGATTTGAACTCAGGGTCTGGGCGCTGTCTCTCAGCTCTCCAGCTCAAGGCTAGCACCCTACCACTATGAGTCCCGAGCTTGGTGCTTGAGTGCTTCCCCCCAGCTTTTCAGCTCAGAGCTAGCACTATGCCACTTCGAGCTCCAAAGCAACTCTGTCCCAGCATCCTGCTGGCAGATTAGACACCACAGTCTCACAGGGACTTTGCTTTGCCTGGGCAGGCTCAAAACTGTGGCTTTCAGATCAATGAGTCCTACAAAAGGCCACTTTACTCCAATTAGAAGCAACAAGGTGGTCAATTCAGAAATAGTCTCTAAGCATGATCTTACCTGGAACTTGGTGAGGGCCAAACTTACATCTGAATGAGGATCTGCTGTCCTTCTCCATGGGCCTTCTGGAGATTGCTATAAAGTAACTTACAAGAGTAAGCTGAAATAGCAATTAAGCAACCATTTTGGTAGTCCTAATTTTCCTTGTTTCTTTTTTTGAAACACAGCTTTAGGACAACTTTACTTTTAAATTTTGTTCAGAAATCATTTCTACTTTTCTTTAAAACTTTTACACTTTTTAACTTAAACTCTTAACACTTTGGTCTTTATTTGCATTTGAAAAACCTTTAAGGCTAAAGGAATTCCCTTTGCCTCCAGGCCCTCTAAGGCTCAAGGCACTCCTCTTGCCTTTTAGAAAAAAGGGCTCTTTTTCAGTTTAGATTACTGTCTAGAACTCCAACAACAGTTTAAACTCAAATAACAGTTTTTCCCTAATTCAAGAACTATAGACATCAGTGCACCAAAAGTCTAAGTCTGGACTTAGTTTCCTCTCCTTATTTAAAATACACCCAATAGCATGGAGATAAACCTTTAAACATTCCTTTAAAATACTAATCACATTATCCACATTTTACCATCAGATTTCTAGTGTCAGTTTGCAAAAAAGGACAGGCAAAATTTCTGACGTTAATGAACAATTTTACATTTAAATTTCTAATACATGTTTCCAAACTTTAACTTAAAGTAATAAATCCCAAATTCCCTAACACCTCTGTGCTGAACAGGATACAATGTTTACAATGTAAACAGCTGTATGTATTGCAATACCAGATTTTTTAAAATGCAGATTTCAGGATCTTTAGAAAAATACTTTTTACCAGTTTTTCTTTAAAACAATGCAATAATACTTTTAAGACATAGGAAACATTTAAGCATAATAATTTTCTTGATGTTTAGACTTAGATTTACCCAATTGCCTTTGTTTCAAATGAGTTCAACCATTGTTTTATACAGCATGCTGACAATTTAACCTTGAACATGTTCACTCACTCATTCACACACATTCATACTCAAAGATCATAAAGTGCGCAAAATTAATATTGGCCGTTCGTTTTCTGGAAGTTTGTGTCAAGAGAGTTTTGCCAATTTTACTCTTACAGGTGAGAACCAGGTTCAAAACAAAACTTTTTGCAAGGCAACTTAGCTGGAATTTATTTTTCCAGGGCTTGTCACAACTGCAGACATGGGGGAGCGGCCATGCTAGGCCCAGAAATGTTCAAATAAATAACAAGGATGTGTGCTTGAGTACGCACAGAAAAACCATAAGGATCCATACTTAGAAATGGTACCAATTTTAAAGACAAAAGAGGACAAGAAAAAATATGTAACACGAACAAGACAGAGAAACGGAGACTTTTAAATAATCAGACATTGACATATAACAAGAAAATTGGACTCAATCAGATACACTTAACACAAAAAACATGAGCTCAAATGAATGTTTTCACCAAACAGTTATTTTTAGATTTAGACATGTCTTGCTGGTGGGACTCTCAGGTATGCCTTGCTATCGACAAGAAACTCAGAAGGGGAGGGGGGGGTCAAGGAGTCCCTTGACCACCCAGGCCTCTGTTTTAGGCCCACAGTGCACCTTTTCAAACAAACAAACAAAAATAAAATAAAATAAAATAAAACGCAGACATACAAGGGGGTCGGCTGACTTCTACTTACCTCTGGAGGCCTTTGCTTTTCACCTGGGCATCTTTTACAGAAAAGGTTATTAAGAAGAGGGCTGGTAAAGACAAAATAATGTCACATATTAAATTGTGTAGAGTCAATAAATATGTTAAAAGGTCCCTACATAATAGTAAAAGGAGGAGAAACACAGCTCATATGAATGTGTGGAACAAGTGGATCAGTAGCAGTCCCGATTGACATGCACAAATAACTCAGGTCCTTCCCACGTCACAGGATGCACCACTGGAGGGTTGGGGGTGTAGGCCCAGTGAGTCGCTGCTTGGATGGCCACTGTCACTCTCCACGATCCGAACGCAGCGTTCAGGCAGCCAGCGGGAGTCATTTTCTCCTTGTGAAAAAACACATACATGCCCTCGACCCCAGGTTAGAACAGGATCGGGTCCATGACAAGCACCAGTTAGGGGATCCTTCCATTTTACTAAGGCAAAAGGACGTTGCGCTCTTTTTTCCCAGAATCGCTGAGCAGCAGATAAATTATTTGAATACAAATTCAAAAAATTTAAAACAAATAAAGCATGATTAAGTATATTCACAGGGGTAGCGGGATATGACTCTCCTTTCTGTATTTTAGCAATTTGATGTTTTAATAATCCATTAGCTCTCTCCACGATGCCTTGACCTTGAGGATTGTAAGGAATGCCTGTAATATGAGTGATATTATAGGAATGGCAGAAGGATTGAAATGCTCGGCTTGCATAGCCAGGGCCATTATCTGTTTATATTTACGAGGGAATCCCCATCTCAGCAAAGCATCGAATGCAGTGAGAGATACAATGTTTAGTGGCTTCCCCAGCAAGGGGGGTGGCCAAGATAAAATTAGAATAAGTATCTACAGTAACATGAACATATTTTAATCGGCCAAATGATGGAACATGTGTGACATCCATCTGCCAAATGTGATTAGAAAGCAGTCCTCGTGGATTTATGCATAAATGGGGGGCTGGTGAAAAAGGTCCACAGTTGGAGCAAGTCTTAACTATTTGACGTGCTGCTTCTCTAGATAATTTAAACTGTCGGCGCAAGGCTCGACTGTTTTGATGGTGGATGGCATGTGACTGCTTAGCAAGTTCAACCTGAGTTAAGTAAACTCTGGTGGCGGAGTCAGTAACCGCATTGCCCTCACTTAAAGGGCCAGGAAGATTAGTGTGAGCTCGAACAAAGCCAAAAAAACAGGGGTGGTTGCGAGAACAAAGCAAAGTTTGTACTTGGCGAAATTGGGTCTGAATATTGGAGTTAGTAGTTCCAATAAAGGGAACAGTTTCTATGACTTGAAGAGCACGAATTACATATTGACTGTCTGAGTATAAGTTAAAGGGCTCGTCTTGTAACAGGACGAGTGCTTGTAAAACAGCCTCTAATTCCACCTCTTGGGCGGAGGAAAAACCCGTAACCCAAGACTGAGTTTTCCCATTAATGGTCAAAGCAGCCTTTCTATTAGAGGATCCATCTGTAAATACCAAAGCAGCAGAAGATAAAGGCGAGGCCTGTACTATGGAAGGAAATAGAAACGTATGACATGCAGCAAATTGGAGAAGTTTGTTAGACGGGTAGTGATGCAAAATTTTCCCCGTATAATTGGCCCAAGCAATGGCCCAAGAATCGCAATGGGCGAATAGCCAATCTTGTTGTTGTAGATTATATGGGACACAGATAAAATGAGGTTCCTGACCTAAATATTTACGGGAATCCACTCGGCACATATGTATTAAATTAGCTACCAATTCGTAGTAGGGGGTCAGCACTTTGCCGGGTGTTGATGGTAGATAAAGCCATAAAAGTGGGCCATCCTGCCACAATACAGCAGTTGGGGAGTGAGAAGTAGCTAAAATATAAACTCCCCATGGTTTAGAATAGTCACAATAGGTCACTTGTTGCTGGGAAATTGCCTTTTCTACAATTTGGATGGCCCTCCTGGCGTCAGGATTTAATTCGCGCAAGGATGTAGGGTTGGTATCTCCTTTTAAGAGATCAAAAAGGGGTTTTAACTCTCCTGTGGAGAGCTTTAGATAAGGCCGAAGCCAATTTATATCTCCTAAGAATTGCTGAAAATCATGAAGAGTTCTTAAGTGTGAAGTTTTTAATTGTATTTTTTTGGGTTTTAAAATAGTGTGGGCCTAATATATGGCCTAGATATGTAAAAGGGGGGTGTTCCTGAACCTTTTCAGCTGCTATTATAAGGCCAAAGAGGCTCAGATCTTGCTTTAGTTGTCCAAAGGCTTGTCGTACGACGATAGGGTCAGAACAAGCCAACAAGATGTCATCCATATAATGAACAATATAAACAGAAGAAAATTTTTCACGAGTGGAAGAAATGGCTCTGGCTACAAAACTTTGACATAAAGTTGGGCTATTTGCCATGCCCTGTGGGAGCACAAGCCAGTGATATCGCTTCATGGGTTCTTTAAAATTAACAGAGGGGACGCTGAAGGCAAAGCGCTTACAGTCTTGAGGCGCCAGGGGTATAGTATAGAAACAATCCTTCAAATCTATAATAATCTTATAAGTATCCTTTGGGATTGCCATGGGTGAAGGCAAGCCAGGCTGTAGGGCCCCCATCAGTTCCATTGTGGCGTTGACCTTTCTCAAATCCTGTAGCAGCCTCCATTTACCTGACTTTTTCTTTATAACAAAAATTGGAGAATTCCATGGAGAGTTAGAAGGGACCACATGTCCCAAGTCCAGCTGTTCCTGTACCAGCTGCTGAACTGCAATGATGTTTTCTAGAGAAAGAGGCCACTGTTCAACCCATACCGGTTGTTCAGAGAGCCAATTTATGGGATTAGCATGAGGGGGAGGGCAAACGACAGCTCCCGTCAAGGGATACCCTAATCCTTGTCTCGTAGGGTGAGACTGGGGTTGGAGTGGCTCTAGCTCCCCATGTGCTGCTCAGCCTAGTCCCCTAAAGGGGAGGAGGCCTTGATCAAGTAACTGCTTAGTGACCGCAGCACTAGGACTAAACATATACACTCCCATTTTTTCCATGATATCACGACCCCATAAATTAATTGGCAGATGATCCAGGACAAATGGCTGAAAATGACCAGAGTGCCCTTCCTCATCTCTCCAGACAAGGATTGCACTGCTCTGCTGTGGGTCAGTTGCTTGCCCAACCCCCTGTTGGGAAGTCAGAGAGGTTGTCAGGGGCCATTGGGCTGGCCAATGTTTTTTACATATCACAGACACATCTGCTCCAGTGTCTAATATTCCTTTAAAGGGCTTTTCTTGTATAAATATAGTCATCTCAGGCCTCTCTTGTTTTATGCTTTGTACCCAATAGATATCAGAAGATCTAAATCCTCTCTGTCCACATGGGGAATTAGCAGTCTCCCCGGGAGGTAAAGGCACAAGTATTAATTGTGCAAATTTTTGACCGGCTGGGATCGATACCACATGTTTCGGGGCAGAGGCCATAACTTTGATTTCTCCAGTAAAATCCTGGTCAATTTTGCCAGGTGTAATCTGTATCCCTTTAAGGGCTGAGCTACTTCGCCCTAACAGCAATCCAGCCACTCCTGGGGGAAGGGGGCCGAATACCCCCGTGGGGAGAGCTTGTGTCCCCATCTCTGGGGTCAATACTGAGCAGGTGGAGGAACAGAGGTCCAATCCTGCACTGCCTGGGGTGGCACGGAGGAGGCTGGAGACTGATCTTGGGGCATTGTTAGAAGATGCACTTGTGGCCGAGAAGAGGGAGGGACTGCCCCATGGTTTTGCGGGGCCAGGGGATGGCCCCTTCTCCAGTTTCCCAAATACGGGCTGCCATTGCGATTTGTTGCTGACTTGCAATCTTTAGCCCAGTGCTTCCCTTTACCACAGCGTGGACATGTGCCAGGTGATTTTTCTCTCTTTAACCTGGCCTGGCGTGGGCATTGTGTCATCCAATGTCCTATTTGTCCACAAGAAAAGCAACGCCCTGGGGGTTTAGCATCCTGAGAATGCCGCTGACCTCTGTATTTTAGAAATTCAGTAACAGTCTTTCCTTGAGGAGCGGCGGCTAAAGTAAGGCCTTGTACATGGGAGGGTCCAATATCAGCACAGAGTGAAATAAAGTCCGTGATTCCTCCCTTATTCCTATGGGGTCTGATAGCTGCCTGACAGGCGGCGTTGGCATTTTCATAGGCTATGTGTCTAACTATACTCTTCCTTGCATTCTCATCTTGTACTAGGTAGTCTGCAGTCTCCATTAATCGAGACAAAAATTCTAGATAAGGTTCATTCGGTCCCTGTTTAAATTCTACTAGATTTTTTGTACGATTGGAATTGCGTAACTTTTTCCAAGCCTCTCTGGCCGCAGCATTTATTTGTAAATAGGCCTCCTTTGCATAACCCAATTGATCTTCGGTGTTTTTATAGGTTCCCTCTCCTAACAACTGATCAACAGTGTAAGGCAGGTTCTTAGACCTATTTGTTTCAATTTTAGCCCGACACTGTGCAGTGAACTCTGTCTCCCATAATAAGTACTCTCCTGCACTAAGGCATGCTCTGGCAAGCCGCTTCCAGTCATTTGGGCATGCAATACCAGCACACGCGGCCTCCAATATTACTTGAGTAAAAGGGGCAGTTGGCCCATATTGGGAGCAGGCATTTTTTAAATCCTGTAATAGTTTAACAGGAACAGGTTGATGGTATACTTGTTCATCATGATCAACTAAACTAGGGAAGCATCGAGGCCCTGAAATACCTTCCCTCTCTCTAGCAGCCTGAGTCAGGTTTAATTGCGATGCACTGTGCCTGGTTGTAGTGCTTGTTAAAAGGGACTTGTTGCTAGGGCCTTTAGGCTTGCCTAAAGGTTGAGAAAGGGATTGAGGCCGTAAGGCTGCAGCCGGAGGCGGTGGGTGTGAGGGGTAAGGTTTAGAATCAGACACCATAGTGGCCTGAGGGTCATATTTCTTTCCTACTTCTGGGGGGGCTCTCTGCTCTGTCCCCATTTTCGATAGAAGATGTAGCATTTCTTCTAACTTCTTCTCCATCGTAGCCACCCGGCCCTCCAATGACTCATCATAACTTTCCTCCTTGGTATTCAAACCTGAATTCTGATACTCAATATCTACTGGTTGTTGTTCCCTTTTCAAGATCTCACTTAGACTCTCTTGGGCTGTAGCATATGGCTCAGCCTCAGGTTCTTCAGAAGGGTCCTTTAACTCATAAAGTTCCCTTAATTCAAGATTAAGTTCAGCATTTTCATGTAGAGGATCTATGTATTCACTTACTAAATTCCATACAGTAGCAGCCTCTGTTGGGGTCTTTTCTGGGCCATATACATCATAATAATCTAGAATTCTTTTTCCTATCCGTTGCCAGGCTTTTTGGAATTCCTCCTCTATAGACCTCGGGTATGCCTCCTCAACAAACTGTAGGAAGCTCTGAAGCACCCCTTTTTCCACCCGCGTTCCGTGGGCTTCAAATAGGCCTGTTAAGATCGGTAGAAATAACCCATGGCTATTAGCTTGACCCATAATTTTTACTCCTGACTATACTCTCTTAATAGTCCTACGATGTGTTACTCACTACAGGGAGGGGTCCTTCACTGTCGTCCCAGATTTTCAAAGTCCCTGTTCGGGCGCCAGATGGCGGGGCCAACCGGCAGCAAACCAGGGTTCGCAGATTGGGGTTCTTGAAATAGGGGACAAGGACTAGGAAGAAAAAGAAGAGAGACAGACACACCGGGTCCGGGATGTCCGCAGTCCAGGCAAAGACTGCCGAGACTGCCGCGTTTATTTTCCACTCCCCCT
>JANJXV010000437.1:0-15000 GCA_024803745.1 Megascapheus bottae | reverse complement strand
CTAACCCTAACCCTTACCCTAACCCTAACCCTAACCCTAACCCTTAACCTAACCCTAACCCTAACCCAAAACCTAAACCTAACCCTTACCCTAACCCTAACCCTAACCCTTACTCAAACCCTAACCCTAACCTCAATCTTAACCCTAACCCTAACCCTAACCCTTACCCTAACCCTAACCCTAAACCTAACCTCAACCTTAACCCAAAGCCTAACCCTAACCCTTACCCTAACACTTACCCTTACCCTAATCCTAACCCTAAAACTAACCCTAACCCTAATCCTAACCCTTACACTAACCCTCACCCTAACTCTAACCCTAACACGAACTGTTACCCTTACCCTAAAACTAAGCGTAACACTTACCCTAAGCCTAACCCTAACCCTTACCCTAACCCTAACCCTAACCCTAACCGTAACCTTACCCTAACCCTAACCCCAATCCTAAACCTAACCCTTACCCTTACCCTCACCCTAACCTTAACCCTAACCCTAACCCTAACCATAACTCAACTCTAACCATTATCCTTACCCTAACTCTAACCCTAAACCAAACCTAACCCTAACCTTTCCCTTACACTAACCCTAACCCTAACCCTAACCTTAACCCTAGCCCTTACCCTTACAATATCCCTAACCCTAAACATAACCCTAACACTTACCCTAACCCTAAGCCTAAACGTATCCCGAACCCTAACCCTATCCCTAACCCTACCCTAACCCTAACCCTAACCCTAAGCCTTACCCTAACCCTAACCCTAACCCTTACCCTAACCCTAAACCTAACCCTTACCCTAACCCTAACCCTAAGCCTAACCCCTAACCCTCACCCTAAACCTAACTCTAACCCTTAACATAACCCTAACCCTAACCTAACACTAACCCTAACCCTAAACCTAACCTTAACATTAACCCCAACCCTAACCCTTGCCCTTACCCTAACCCTAAGCCTAAACCTAACACTAACCCAACCCTCACCCTTACCCTTACCCTAGCCCTAACGCTAAACCTAAACCTCACCCTAACACTAACCCTAACCCTAACCCTAAACCTAACCCTAATCCTACCCTTATCCTAAACCTAACCCTAACACTAACACTTACCCTTACCCTGACCCCTACCGTAACCCTAACCCTAACCCTAACCCTTACCCTAAACCTAACCCCAACCCTAACCCTTACCCTTACCCTAACCCTAAACCTAACCATAACCTTAATCCTAACCCTAACCCTAACCCATACCCTAACCCTAAACCTAACCCTTACTCTAACCCTAACACTAACCCTAAACTCAAACTTAACCATAACCCTAACCCTAACCCTAACCCTTACACTTACCCTAAAACTAAGCCTAACCCTAACCCTAAACCTAAACCTAACCCTTATCCTAACCCTAACCCTAATCCTAACCATAAACCTAACCCTAACCCTAACCTTAACTTTAACCCTAAACCTTACAGTAACCCTTACCCTTACCCTAACCCAAACCCAAAAACTAACCCTAACACTAACCCTAACTCTTACCCTTACCCTACCCTAACCCTAAACATAACCCTAACACTCACCCGAACCCTAAAACCTAAACCTAACCCTAACCCTAACCCTTTCCCTAACCCCAACCCTAAACCTAACACTTACCCTTACCCTAACCCTAACCCTTACCCTAACCCTAACCCTAACCCTAACCCTAACCCTTAACCTAACCCTAACCCTAACCCAAAACCTAACCCTAACCCTTACCCTAACCCTAACCCTAACCCTTACTCAAACCCTAACCCTAACCTCAATCTTAACCCTAACCCTAACCCTAACCCTTACCCTAACCCTAACCCTAAACCTAACCTCAACCTTAACCCAAAGCCTAACCCTAACCCTTACCCTAACACTTACCCTTACCCTAACCCTAACCCTAAAACTAACCCTAACCCTAATCCTAACCCTTACACTAACCCTAACCCTAACTCTAACCCTAACACGAACTGTTACCCTTACCCTAAAACTAAGCATAACACTTACCCTAAGCCTAATCCTAACCCTTACCCTAACCCTAACCCTAACCCTAACTGTAACCTTACCCTAACCCTAACCCCAATCCTAAACCTAACCCTTACCCTTACCCTCACCCTAACCTTAACCCTAACCCTAACCCTAACCATAACTCAACTCTAACCATTATCCTTACCCTAACTCTAACCCTAAACCAAACCTAACCCTAACCTTTCCCTTACACTAACCCTAACCCTAACCCTAACCTTAACCCTAGCCCTTACCCTTACAATATCCCTAACCCTAACCATAACCCTATCACTTACCCTAACCCTAAGCCTAAACCTATCCCGAACCCTAACCCTATCCCTAACCCTACCCTAACCCTAACCCTAACCCTAAACCTTACCCTAACCCTAACCCTAACCCTTAAACTAACCCTAAACCTAACCCTTACCCTAACCCTAACCCTAAGCCTAACCCCTAACCCTCACCCTAAACCTAACTCTAACCCTTAACATAACCCTAACCCTAACCTAACACTAACCCTAACCCTAAACCTAACATTAACATTAACCCCAACCCTAACCCTTGCCCTTACCCTAACCCTAACCCTAACCCTAACCCAACCCTCACCCTTACCCTTACCCTAACCCTAACCCTAAACCTAAACCTCACCCTAACACTAACCCTAACCCTAACCCTAAACCTAACCCTAATCCTACCCTTATCCTAAACCTAACCCTAACACTAACACTTACCCTTACCCTGACCCCTAGCGTAACCCTAACCCTAACCCTAACCCTTACCCTAAACCTAACCCCAACCCTAACCCTTACCCTTACCCTAACCCTAAACCTAACCATAACCTTAATCCTAACCCTAACCCTAACCCATACCCTAACCCTAAACCTAACCCTTACTCTAACCCTAACACTAACCCTAACCTCAAACTTAACCATAACCCTAACCCTAACCCTAACCCTTACCCTTACCCTAAAACTAAGCCTAACCCTAACCCTAAACCTAAACCTAACCCTTATCCTAACCCTAACCCTAATCCTAACCATAAACCTAACCCTAACACTAACCTTAACCCTAACCGTAACCCTAAGCCTAACCCTAACCCTTACCCTAACCCTAACCCTAACACTGACCGTAACCCTTACCCTAAACCTAACCCCAATCCTAACCCTAACCCTTACCCTTACCCTCACCCTAACCTTAACCCTAATCCTAAACCTAAACTCTTATCCTAACCCTAACACTATCCCTAAACCTAACGCTTCACCTAACCCTAAAACTAAGCGTAACCCCTAACCCTAACACTTACCCTAAACCTAACCCAACCCCTAACCCTAACCCTAACCCTAAACCGAACCCTAACCCTAACCTTAACTTTAACCCTAAACATTACACTAAACCTTACCCTTACCCTAACCCTAACCCAACCCCTAACCCTAACCCTAACCCTACCCTAACACTAACCCTAACCCTAACCCTTACCCTAACCCTAACCCTAACCCTTACCCTAACACTAACCCTAAGCCTAACCCCTAACCCTCACCATAAACCTAACTCTAAAACCCTAACCCTAACCTAACACTAACCCTAACCCTAACCCTAACCCTAAACCTAACCTTAAGATTAACCCTAACCCTAACCCTTGCCCTTACCCTAACCCTAACACTAACACTAACACTAACCTAACCCTCACCCTTACCCTTACTCTAACCCTAACCCTAAACCTAAACCTCACCCTAACCCTAACCCTAACCCTAAACCTAACCCTAATCCTACCCTTTTCCTAAACCTAACCCTAACACTAACACTTACCCTTACCCTGACCCCTACCCTAACCCTAACCCTAACACTAACCCTTACCCTAAACCTAACCCCAACCCTAACCCTTACCCTTACCCTAACCCTAAACCTAACCATAACCTTAATCCTAAACCTAACCCTAACCGATACCCTAACCCTAACCGTAACCCGAACCCTAACCCATACCCTAACCCTAACCCTAACCCTAACCCTTACACTTACCCTAACCCTAAACCTAACCATAACCTTAATCCTAACCCTAACCCTAACCCTAACCTCAAACTTAACCATAACCCTAACCCTAACCCTAACCCTAACCCTTACCCTAAAACTAAGCCTAACCCTAACCCTAAACCTAACCCTAACTCTTATCCTAACCCTAACCCTAATCCTAACTGTAAACCTAACCCTAACCCTAACCTTAACCCTAACCCTAACCCTAAGCCTAACCCTAACCCTTACCCTAACCCTAACACTAACCCTAACCGTAACCCTTACCCTAAACCTAACCCTAATCCTAACCCTAAACCTTACCCTTACTCTCACCCTAACCTTAACCCTAACCCTAACCCTAACCCTAACCTTAACTCTAACCCTTATCCTTACCCTAACCCTAACCATAAACCAAACCTAACCCTAACCTTTACCCTTACCCTAAGCCTATACCTATCCCTAACCCTTTCCCTTACCCTAACCCTAACCCTAACCCTAAACTTAACCCTAACACTTACCCTTACAATATCCCTAACCCTAACTGTAACCCTAACACTTACCCTCAACTTAACCCTAACCCTAACCTTTACCCTTACCCTAACCTTAACCATAACCCTAACACTTACCCTAACCATACCCTAAACCTAACCCTTACCCTAACCCTAACCCTAACCCGAACCCTAACCCTAACAATTACCCTTCCCCTAACCCTAATGCTTATCCTAACCCTAAACCTAACCCTAAATCAAACCCTTCACCTAACCCTAAAACTAACCCTAATCCCTAATCCTAACCCTTACCCTAACCCTAACCCAAACCCTAACCCTAACCCTAACCCTAAACTTAACCCTAACCCTAACCTCAACTTTAACCCTAAACCTTACCCTAACCCTTACCATTACACTAACCCTAACCATAAAACTAACCCTAACCCTAACCCTAACTCTTACCCTTACCCTAACCCTAACCCTAAACCTAAACTTAACCCTCACCCTAACCGAAACACCTAAACCTAACCCTAACCTTAACACTTACCCTAACCTTAACCCTAACCCTAACACTTACCCTTACCCTAACCCTAACCCTTATCCTAATCCTAACCCTAACCCTTAACCTAACCCTAAACCTAACCCTAACCCTAACCCTAACCCTAACCACAATCTTAACCCTAACCCTAACCCTGACCCTTACCCTTACCCTAAGCCTAACACTAACCCTCACCCTCACCCTTACCCTAACCCTTACCCTAACCCCAACCCTAACCCTTACCCTAACCCTAACCCTAACCCTAACCTCAACCTTAACCCAAAGCCTAACCCTAAGCCTTACCCTAACACTTAGCCTTACCCTAACCCTAACCCTAAAACTAAACCTAACCCTAACCCTAACCCTTACACTAACCCTAAACCTAACACTTACCCTTACCCTAACCCTAACCCTAAACGTAACCCCAACCCTAAACCTAACCCTAACCCTAAACCTAACCCTTAACCTAACCCTAACCCTAACCCTAACACTTACCCTTACCCTAACCCTAACCCTTATCCTAACCGTAACCCTAACCCTAACCCTTAACCTAAACCTAACATTAACCCTAACCGTAACCCTAACCCTTACCTTAACCCTAACCCTAACCCTAACCCTTACCCTTACCATTACTCTAACACTAACCCTAATTCTAACACTAAACCTAACCCCAACCCTTACCCTAACCCTAAACCTAACCCTTCTTCTAACTCTAACCCTAACCTCAACCATAACCCTAACCCTAACCCTAACCATAACCCTTACCTTAATCTAACCCAAACCCTAACCCTAACCCTTACCCTAACCCATACCCTAACTTTTACCCTAACCCTAACCCTAATCCTAACCTCAACCTAAACCCTAACCATAAACCTGACCCTAACCCTAACCCTTACCCTTACCCTAACACTAAGCCTAACCCTGACCCGAACCTTAACCCTAACCCTAATCCTAAACCTACACCAAACCCTAACCCTAACCTTAACCCTAACCCTAACCCTAACCCTTACTCTTACCCTAATCCTAACCCTAAAATTAACCCTAACCCTTGCCCTTACCCTCATTCTAACCTTAACCCTAACCCTAACACTAACCTGAACTCTAACCCTAATCCTTACCCTAACACTAACCCTAACCCTAAACCTAACCCTTATCCTTACCCTAACCCTAACCCTTACCATAACCCTAACCCTAAGCCTAACCCCTAACCCTAACCCTAAACCTAAATCTAACCCTTACCATAACCCTAACCCTAACCTAACCCTTACCCTAACCATAACCCTTACCCTAACCCTAACCCTAACACTAACTTTAACCCAAACCCTAACCCTAACCCTAAACCTTACCCTAACCCTAATCCTAAACCTAACCCTCACCCTAACCCTAACCTTAACCCTAACCTCTAACCCTAAACCTAACCCTAACCCTTACCCTTACCCTAACCCTAAACCCAAATGTAGCCCTAACCCTAACCCTTACCCTAACCCTAACCCTTATTTAACCCCAAACATAAAGCTAATCCTAACCCTAACCCTTACCCTAACCCTTACCCTAACCCTAACCCTAACTGTAACCTCTAACCCTAACCCTAACCCTAACCCTTACCCTTACCCTTAGCCTAACCATAACCCTAACCCTAACCCTAACCCTTACCCTTACCCTAACCTTAACCCTTACCTTAACACCAACCCTAAAGCTAATCCTAAACCTAACCCTTACCCTAACCCTTACCCTAACCCTTACCCTAACCCTAACCCTAACCCTAACCCTAAGCCTAACCCCTAACCCTAACAGTAAACTTAACTCTAAACCTTACCATAATCCTAACCGTAACATAACCCTTGCCCTAACCCTAACCCAAACCCTTACGCTAACCCTAACCCTAACCCTAACCCTAACTTTAACCCTAACCCTAACCCTAACCCTTACCCTAACCCTAACCCTAAACCTAACCCTCACCCTAACCCTTACCCTAAACCTATCCTCTAACCCTAACCCTAAACCTAACCCTAACCCTAACCCTTACCCTAACCCTAACCGTAACCTTTAACCTAACCCTAACCCAAATCCTAACCTCAACCTTAATCCTAACCCTAAACCTAACCCTAACCCTAACCCTTACACTTACCCTAACACTAAGCTTAACCCAGACCCAAACCCTAACCCTAACCCTAACCCTAACCTAAATTCTAACCCTTATCCTTACCCTAACCCTAAACCTAAACCTAACCCTAATTCTAAACCTAAACCTTACCCTTAGGTTAACCCTAACCCTAAACTTAACCCTAAACCTTACCCTTACCCTAACCCTAAGCCTAAACCTAACCCTAACCTTAACCCTAAACCTTACCCTTACCCTAACCCTAACCCTAACCCTTAGCCTTACCCTAACTCTAACACTAAACTTAACCATAACCATAACACAAACCCTACCCCTTACCCTAACCCTAACCCTAAACCTAACCCGAAACCTAGCCCTATCCCAAACCCTAACTCTTATTCTTACCCTAACCCTAAACTAAACCTAACACTAACCCTTACCCTTACCCTAATTCTAACCCTAACCCTTACCCTAACCAAAACCCTAACCCTAAACCTTACCCTAACCCTTAGCCTAAACCTATCCTGAACCTAACCCTATCCCTAACCCTACCCTAACACTAACCCTAACCCTAACCCTTACCCTAACCCTAACCCTAACCCTTACCCTAACCCTAACCTTTAGCCTAACCCCTAACCCTCACCCTAAACCTAACTCTAAAACCCTAACCCTAACCTAACACTAACCCTAACCCTAACCCTAACCCTAAACCTAACCTTAACATTAACCCTAACCCTAACCCTTGCCCTTACCCTAACCCTAACCCTAACCCTAACACTAACCTAACCCTCACCCTTACCCTTACTCTAACCCTAACCCCAAACCTAAACCTCACCCTAACCCTAACCCTAACCCTAACCCTAAACCTAACCCTAATCCTAACCTTATCCTAAACCTAACCCTAACAGTAACACTTACCCTTACCCTGACCCCTACCCTAACCCTAACCCTAACCCTAACCCTTACCCTAACCCTAACCCCAACCCTAACCCTTACCCTTACCCTAACCCTAAACCTAACCATAACCTTAATCCTAACCCTAACCCTAACCCATACCCTAACCCTAACCCTAACCCTAACCCTAACCCTTACACTTACCCTAACCCTAAACCTAACCATAACCTTAATTCTAACCCTAACACTAAACCTAACCCTAAACCAAACCCTTACCCTTACCCTAACCCTAACCCTAACCCTAACCCTAAAGCTAACCCTAGCCTTAACACTAACCCTTACCCTTACCCTAACCCTAACCCTAACCCTAACCCTTACCCTTACCCTAACTCTAACCCTAACCTTAAACATAACCATAACCCTAACCCTAACCCTTACCCTAACCCTAACCCTAAACCTAACCCGAAACCTAACCCTATCCCAAATCCTAACACTTATCCTTACGCTAACCCTAACCATAAACCTAACACTAACCCTTACCCATACCCTAAACCTAACCCTAACCCAAACCCTAACCCTAACCCTTAACCTAACCCTAAGCCTAAACCTATCCCGAAACCTAACCCTATCCCTAACCCTAACCTAACCCTAACCCTAACCATAACCCTAACCCTTATACTTATCCTAACCCTAACCCTAACCCTTACCCTAACCCTAACCCTAAGCCTAACCCCTAAACCTAACCCTAACCCTAAGCCTAACCCTTACCATAACCCTAACCCTGACCTAACCCTAACCCTAACCCTAAACCTAACCTTAACATTTACCCTAACCCTAACCCTTGCCCTTACCCTAACCCTAACCCTAAACCGTGCCCTTACGCTAACTCTAAGCCTAACACTTACAGTTACCCTAACCCTAACCCTTATCCTAACCCTAACCCTAACCCTAACCCTAAACCTAACCCTAACCCTCACCCTAACCGTAAAACCTAAACCTAACCCTAACACTAACCCTTACCCTAACCCTAACCCTAACACTTACATTTACCCTAAACCTAACCCTTATCCTAACCCTAACCCTAACCCTAACCCTTAACCTAACCCTAACCATAACCATAACCCTAAACCTAACACTTACCCTTACCCTAACCGTAACCCTAACCCTAACCCTAACCTGAACTCTAACCCTTATCCTTACCATAACCCCAAACCTAAACCTAACCCTAACCCTAAACCTAAACCTTACCCTTAGACTAACCCTAACCCTAAACTTAACCCTAACCCTTACCCTTACCCTAACCCTAACCCTAACCCTTACCCTTAAACTAACTCTAACCCTAAACTTACCCATAACCATAACCCTAACCATAACCCTTACCCCAACCCTAAACCTAAACCGAACCCTAACCCTATACCAAACCCTAACTCTTATACTTACGCTAACCCTAACCCTAAACCTAACACTAACCCTTACCCTTACCCTAACCCTAACCCTAACCCTTACCCTAAACCAAACCCTAACCCTAACCCTTACCCTAACCCTAAGCCTAAACCTATCCCGAACCCTAACCCTATCCCTAATCATACCCTAACCCTAACCCTAAACGTAACCATAACCCTTACCCTAACCCTAACCCTAACCCTTACACTAACCATAACCCTAAGCCTAACCCCTAACCCTAACCCTAAACCTAACTCTAACCCTTACCATAACCCTAACCCTAACCCTAAACCTAACCCTAATCCTACCCTTATCCTAAACCTAACCCTAACACTAACACTTACCCTTACCCTAACCCCTACCCTAACCCTAACCCTAACCCTAACCCTTACCCTAACCCTAACCCCAACCCTAATCCTTACCCTTACCCTAACCCTAAACCTAAACATAACCTTAATCCTAACCCTAACCCTAACCCTAACCCTAACCTCAAACTTAACCATAACCCTAACCCTAACCCTAACCCTTACCCTTACCCTAAAACTAAGCCTAACCCTAACCCTAAACCTAACCCTAACCCTTATCCTAACCCTAACCCTAATCCTAACCGTAAACCTAACCCTAACCCTAACCTTAACCCTAACCCTAACCCTAAGCCTAACCCTAACCCTTACCCTAACCCTAACCCTAACCCTAACCGTAACACTTACCCTAAACCTAACCCCAATCCTAACCCTAAACCTTACCCTTACCCTCACCCTAACCTTAAACCTAACCCTATCCCTAACCCTAACCTTAACTCTAACCCTTATCCTTACTCTAACCCTAACCATAAACCAAACCTAACCCTAACCTTTACCCTTACCCTAAGCCTATACCTAACTCTAACACTTTCCCTTAGCCTAACAATAACTCTAACCCTAAACTTAACCCTAACACTTACCCTTACAATATCCCTAACCCTAACTGTAACCCTAACACTTACCCTAAACTTAACCCTAACCCTAACCCTTACCCTTACCCTAACCTTAACCATAACCCTAACACTTACCCTAACCATACCCTAACCCTAACCCTTACCCTTTCCCTAACCCTAATCCTAAATTTAACCCCAAACTTAAACCTAACCCTAATCCTAACCGTAACCCTTACCCTAACCCTAACCCTAACCCTAACAATTACCCTTCCCCTAACCCTAACGCTTATCCTAACCCTAACCCTAACCCTAAACCAAACCCTTCACCTAACCCTAAAACTAACCCTAATCCCTAATCCTAACCCTTACCCTAACCCTAACCCAAACCCTAGCCCTAACCCTAACCCTAAACTTAACCCTAACTCTAACTCTAACCCTAACCTTAACTTTAACCCTAAACCTTACCCTAACCCTTACCATTACCCTAACCCTAACCATAAAACTAACCCTAACCCTAACCCTAACTCTTACCCTTACACTAACCCTAACCCTAAACCTAAACTTAACCCTCACCCTAACCCAAACACCTAAACCTAACGCTAACCTTAACACTTACCCTAACCCTAACCCTAACCCTAACACTTACCCTTACCCTAACTCTAACCCTTATCCTAAACCTAACCCTAACCCTTAACCTAACCCTAACCCTAACCCTAACCCTAACCCTAACCACAATCTTAACCCTAACCCTAACCCTAACCCTTACCCTTACCCTAAGCCTAACATTAACCCTCACCCTCACCCTTACCCTAACCCTTACCCTAACCCCAACCCTAACCCTTACCCTAACCCTAACCCTAAACCTAACCTCAACCTTAACCCAAAGCCTAACCCTAAACCTTACCCTAACACTTACCCTTACCCTAACCCTAACCCTAAAACTAACCCTAACCCTAACCCTAACCCTTACACTAACCCTAACCCTAACACTTACCATTACCCTAACCCTAACCCTAAACGTAACCCCAACCCTAACCCTAACCCTAACACTTACCCTTACCCTAACCCTAACCCTTATCTTAACCCTAACCCTAACCCTCACCCTAACCCTTAACCTAAACCTAACATTAACCCTAACCGTAACCCTAAGCCTTACCTTAACCCTAACCCTAACCCTAACCCTTACCCTTACCCTTACTCTAACACTAACCCTAACTCTAACACTAACCCTAACCCCAACCCTTACCCTAAACCTAAACCTAACCCTTCCTCTAACTCTAACCCTAACCTCAACCATAACCCTAACCCTAACCCTAACCATAACCCTTACTCTTAATCTAACCCAACCCCTAACCCTAACCCTTACTCTAACCCATACCCTAACCTTTACCCTAACCCTAACCCTAATCCTAACCTCAACCTTAACCCCAACCATAAACCTAACCCTAACCCTAAGCCTTACCCTTACCCTAACACTAAGCCTAACCCTGACCCGAACCTTAACCCTAACCCTAATCCTAACCCTACACCAAACCCTAACCCTAACCTTAACCCTAACCCTAACCCTAACCCTAACCCTTACTCTTACCCTAATCCTAACCCTAAAACTAACCCTAACCCTTGCCCTTACCCTCACTCTAACCTTAACCCTAACCCTAACACTAACCTGAACTCTTACCCTAATCCTTACCCTAAACCTAACCCTAAACCTAACCCTAAACCTAACCCTTACCTTACCCTAACCCTAACCCTAACCCTAACCCTAAAGCTAACCCTAAACTTAACACTAACCCTTACCCTTACCCTAACCCTAACCATAACCCTAACCCTTACCCTTACCCTAACTCTAACCCTAACCTTAAACATAACGATAACCCTAACCCTAACCCTTACCCTAACCCTAACCCTAAACCTAACCCGAACCCTAACCCTATCCCAAATCCTAACTCTTATCCTTACACTAAAACTAACCCTAAACCTAACACTAACCCTTACCCATACCCTAAACCTAACCCTAACCCAAACCCTAACCCTAACCCTTAACCTAACCCTAAGCCTAAACCTATCCCGAACCCTAACCCTATCCCTAACCCTAACCTAACCCTAACCCTAACCGTAACCCTAACCCTTACACTTATCCTAACCCTAACCCTAACCCTTACCCTAACCCTAACCCTAAGCCTCACCCCTAAACCTAACCCTAACCCTAAGCCTAACCCTTACCATAACCCTAACCCTGACCTAACCCTAACCCTAACCCTAAACCTAACCTTAACATTTACCCTAACCCTAACCCTTGCCCTTACCCTAACCCTAACCCTAAACCGTACCCTTACGCTAACTCTAACCCTAACACTTACACTTACCCTAACCCTAACCCTTATCCTAACCCTAACCCTAACCCTAACCCTAAACCTAACCCTAACCCTCACCCTAACCGTAAAACCTAAACCTAACCCTAACACTAACCCTTACCCTAACCCTAACCCTAACACTTACACTTAGCCTAACCCTAACCCTTATCCTAACCCTAACCCTAACCCTAACCCTTAACCTAACCCTAACCATAACCATAACCCTAAACCTAACACTTACCCTTACCCTAACCGTAACCCTAACCCTAACCCTAACCTGAACTCTAACCCTTATCCTTACCATAATCCCAAACCTAAACCTAACCCTAACCCAAACCTAAACCTTACCCTTAGACTAACCCTAACCCTAAACTTAACCCTAACCCTTACCCTTACCCTAACCCTAACCCTAACCCTAACCCTTACCCTTAAACTAACTCTAACCCTAAACTTACCCATAACCATAACCCTAACCATAACCCTTACCCTAACCCTAACCCTAAACCTAAACCGAACCCTAACCTTATACCAAACCCTAACTCTTATCCTTACGCTAACCCTAACCCTAAACCTAACACTAACCCTTACCCTTACCCTAACCCTAACCCTAACCCTTACCCTAAACCAAACCCTAACCCTAACCCTTACCCTAACCCTAAGCCTAAACCTATCCCGAACCCTAACCCTATCCCTAATCATACCCTAACCCTAACCCTAAACGTAACCCTAACCCTTACCCTAACCCTATCCTAACCCTTACACTAAATATAACCCTAAGCCTAACCCCTAACCCTAACCCTAAACCTAACTCTAACCCTTACCATAACCCTAACCCTAACCTAAACCTAACCCTAACCCTAACCCTAAACCTAACCTCAACCTTAACCCTAACCCTAACCCTAAACCTTGCCCTTACCCTAACCCTAACCCTAAACCTAACACTAACCCTAGCCTTCACCCTTACCCTAACCCTAACCCTAACCCTAACCCTAAACCTAACCCTCACCCTAACCCTAACCCTAAACCTAACCCTAAACCTAACCCTAATCCTACCCTTATCCTAAACCTAACCCTAACACTAACACTTACCCTAACCTGACCCCTACCCTAACCCTAACCCTAACCCTAACCCTAATCCTTACCCTAACCCTAACCCTTACCCTTACCCTAACAGTAAACCTAACCATAACCTTAATCCTAACCCTAACAATATCCCATACCCTAACCCTAACCCTAACCCTAACCCTAACCTTAACCCTAGCCCTTACCCTTACAATATCCCTAACCCTAACCGTAACCCTAACACTTACCCTAACCCTAACCCTAACCCTAACCCTAACCCTAACACTTACCCTAACCCTACCCTAACCCTAACCCTTACCCTTACCCTAACCCTAATCCTAAACTTAACCCCAAACTTAAAACTAACCCTAACCCTAAACCTAAACCTAAACCTAACCCAAAACCTTACCCTAACCCTAACCCTAACACTTACTCAAACCCTAACCCTAACCTCAATCTTAACCCTAACCCTAACACTAACCCTTACCCTTACCCTAACCCTAACCCTAATCCTCACCCTTAACCTAACCATAACCCTAACCCTAACCCTAACCCTTACCCTAACCCCAACCCTAACCCTTACCCTAGCCCTAACCCTAACCTCTACCTTAACCCAAAGCCTAACCCTAACCATTACCCTAACTCTTTCCCTTACCCGAACCCTAACCCTAAAAGTAACCCTAACCCTAACCCTAACACTTACACTAACAGTTACGCTAACCCTAAACCTTACCCGAACCCTAACCCTAAACCTAACCTTTACCCTAACCCTAACCCTAAGCCTAACCCCTAACCCTCACGCTAAACCTAACTCTAACCCTTAACATAACCCTAACCCTAACCTAACACTAACCCTAACCCTAAACCTAACCTTAACATTAACCCTAACCCTAACCCTTGCCCTTACCCTAACCCTAACCCTAAACCTAACACTAACCCAACCCTCACCCTTACCCTTACCCTAACCCTAACCCTAAACCTAAACCTCACCCTAACACTAACCCTAACCCTAACCCTAAACCTAACCCTAATCCTACCCTTATCCTAAACCTAACCCTAACACTAACACTTACCCTTACCCTGACCCCTACCGTAACCCTAACCCTAACCCTAACCCTTACCCTTACCCTAACCCTAAACCTAACCATAACCTTAATCCTAAACCTAACCCTAAGCCATACAG
>JANJXV010000436.1:795000-829751 GCA_024803745.1 Megascapheus bottae | reverse complement strand
TCATGCTGCCGTGGGCCCTTGGCCCGCATTTTCCCTCCAGGAGCTCGCTGGCCCTCCGCCACAACCGCCTGGTGCTGCAGAGCCTGGACCCGTGCCACACGCCCAACGCGCAGGGCCTCCAGTGCGGCCCGCACGGGTCCATGCGGACCTCTCCCACCGGCTGCTCTCCCGGGGAACTGCCGCTCCCATCGTTCATCCCCCTGGTCTTTCTCCCTGGCCCGCCATGGCCTGTGAGTCCCCTCTGTCCCAGGCCCCTGTCCCTCCGTCCTTCCTCCTCTGGGGCCAGCGCCCAGGGCCCTCACTCCACACTGGCAGGCCATCGGCGCCCCACCGCCACTGGCGCTCGCCCTACAGGCACACAGGCTGGCCTGCACACTCACCTGCGGACAAGGACACCCTTCCACGGAGCCACACACCGCCTCCACAGCGGCCACACACCATGCTCCTCCCTCCCTGCCTTCCTCTTCTCGCCGTCCTCACGCCGCTCCCTCTCTTCACAGACCTGCGCCACACTCCCCAAACCCCTGCGGGCCAAAGCCGGCCGCACCAGGCCAGAGGAGACTGTGCCGCACAGCTCCCAGCTCTCAGGTCCCTCTCTGGTCGGTTGGAGCATCTGGAGCCCACTGATGCACAGGCTGCAGGTGAGGGCAGCCACCTCCCTCCAAGGAAGGGACAGTCAGCCTTGGGCACACACACCAGCGACCACACGCCCTCACACATGCACACGCGACACAGGGCTGGGCCAGGGCAGAGGGCTGTGGGTTTCTAGGTATGTGGGGGAGGACGGGAGCAGTGTTGGGGGCAAGGTGGGAGGGGGCGGGAGCTCCGACATCGTGGCAGGACCCACCACCATCACGTCGGAGCTTCCGTCCATCACGGGGAGCCATAGTGAGCAGAGATTGTTTTCTCCCAGCACCCACACAAGCTCAGGACTGACTCCGCCTCTCTTTCTCTCTCTCTCTCTCTCTCTCTCTCTCTCTCAATCTCTCTCTCAACCTCTCTCTCTCTTCTGTCTCTCTCTCTCTCTCAATCTCTCTCTCTGTCTCGCTCTCTGTCCCTTTGCAGCTGAGGGGACAGCTCCTGCCCCAGCTGTGGGAGCATCCGCTGACCTCCTACCGCCAGTGCCACTGCTAGTGGCAACAGCAGGCACCACAGTCACCTTGAAGCCAAGCAGCGGTCCACACCCAGACCTGCCTGAGGATTCCTCAGACAATGCCAAGCCTAAGCCTCCCCGTGCCTCAGCTTCTTCCACTCACCTAGCAGCCTTCCCTACTTAGGACCCCACTATTTATATACTGTTTTTTGTAGTATTAGTATTAGTATTATTAAAATAGATTTCAAATGAAAACCAAGGCAAACGGTGAACTCTGTGGTGAAAGATGCACAGGCATGCATGTGCCTACCTGCAGAAATACACACACACACACACACACACACACACCAATTCGAAATGGTGGCCTAAAGTTTTTCCAGGTGGTACAGCCCCTGGCACTGTCTTCTTGGGAGCAGAGTCCTCAAACCATTCCTCTTTACGGGACTCCCTCCTCGTGTGGCCGCCGAGGGAGCAGACAGCCTTCCTCATTCTAGAATCATCCGCCATCGTGCTGGTGACGTTTTATCTGCACACAGCATTCGTCCTCCTCTTTGCTCTTGTCCAGGGAATAGCCTGTGATTCTCGTCCCAAGTCTGTGTCCCAAGGGGAACCGGAAAGAACAGAATTCCTTGGGGCAAAGGGAAAGCCTGGCCATCCTAGTTGGCATCCTTCCGGGGTAGCAGGAACTTTCAGAGGATGCCAGTGTCCAAGTCACACACAAAGGGAAGGGCCTATGGCGGCCCTTGCCCCTTCCAAGGTCGGGGTCAAGTGCCAGATCATTCCTGGGGCCCGAGGCGCACGCCAAGGTCCAAAGAACAGCGTTTCTCTCTTGGGGATCCAGGAGGGAGAGAGAGGGATGGAAGAGCCTGTCAAGGCAAAGGACACGGGCGGCCCACGTCTCCTCTTGCCCCCCGTGTCCACGCGCACATGCACGGTCAGAACCCCCAAACAACCTGGGGGTGGCCCAACACCCACGCACCACGGGCATCTTTTCTGGCCAGCACGCTGGCAGGTGGCTTTGAAGGAACTGCTGGCCAGCATTCAAGGGAAGAAAGAATGGTTGGGGGAGAATTCACCCGGGCAGGACTCTAGCTACACAGACCCGGATTAGCTGGGAGACCCAGGAGGAGGCAGATGAGACAGTGGAGAAGAAGGAGGTGGAGGAGGAGGAGGAGGTGGAGGAGGAGGAGGAAGAGGCGGAGGAAGAAGAGGAGGAGGAGGAGGGGGGCAGGTTAGGTGGGCCAGATCTCTGTCTCCAAGAATGCAGGAAGCCTCCCCTACAATAAAATGAATTTAATTTGGAAAACAAACTGCAAGCAAAAAAGAGAAAAGAATCAGGGAAGCCTGGCATAAACACTTCCTATCCCCTGACAAGGCAGTTGTGGGGCTCTCGAGGTGGAAAACGCCACATCGACCTTACAGGGTTCACCGGGGAGCAGACACAGGGGCCCAACAATCCCTGGCCATACGTGACACAGACACACTGTCCCAGGAGACAAAAGGCATCCCGACAACTGACCCAGCCGACCGGGACCCCAAAGTCCCGACCGGCTGAGCTGGGACAGAAATGCTGCCGGCCGTTCCTTTCTTTACCCAGAAAGCTCAGGCTGCCATGTCTTTCTTGCGGTCCCCGTTTTCCCCGGGGAAGGGCCTGCTAGCCCCTCCACCCTGGGCTCACACTGGAGACGAAGAAACAGGCGGTGTTTCCGCTCTAAGGGCGCACAAGGGGAGGCAGGGACTGTTCTTCCAGGGAAAGAAGGAGCTGGAACAGGGCGAGAAGAGAACTAAGCCACGCAAGGTTGGATGGCTGTCTGCTCCATAGCCACGTGTGCTCCCAAGTGGCCCAAGCCCTCTCTCTCCATCAATCCACGCTCCCTCTTTCTCTGGTGGGTAAGACTGGTCTGAAGAGAGTTTCTGGTGGCATCGTGTTTGTCTCTCGCTATCCCCCCACCCCGCCCCCTTGCCCCTGTCTCCCTTTCTCCTCTTCTCCACACCCCTCCATGCAACACCACCCCAGAATTGCTTTCCAGGCTTTGCAAGAAAGGGGATCACACGCGTGATCTCATCTGGCTAACCCCAAGAGTGAAGGAGAATCCAAACAGCCCAGGACACAGACTACCGAGGGACAAGGGTGTCGGCCAATGGCGCCCTTGCCCCCAGACAAGGCCACCATCCCTCTGCCAGCCCCTGCCCCTGGCTTGCTAGCAAAACCCCCAAGCGACCAAATGACTCTGCCCTCACCCAATGCCACGATGGCCTTAGAGCATTGCAGACAACAGACTCCTTCCTTCCTTCCTTCCTTCCTTCCTTCCTTCCTTCCTTCCTTCCTTCCTTCCTTCCTCCTTCCTCTCTTCCCTCCCTCTTTGCCAGACAAACGGTTTTTCCACTCTGGAAAAACCACAGATAAACCCCTCCTGCTCTTAGGACTCAAGCATCATTGAGGCTCAAGGGCATTCCTAAGGAGAATAAGTTCAATCTCCTCTGAAGTCCGTCCAAGAGGACATGGCACAGATTGGGACTGGCGTTGGGTTTCGGGTGTGGCAGGGTGGTGTGGGCGTATGTGGGAGGAAGGAGGTACGGGGTAGTGGGAAGAAGAAGGAGAAGGAGGAGGGAGAGGAGGAGGAAGAGGTGGAGGAAGAAGAGGAGGAGGAGGAGGGGGGCAGGTTAGGTGGGCCAGATCTCTGTCTCCAAGAATGCAGGAAGCCTCCCCTACAATAAAATGAATTTAATTTGGAAAACAAACTGCAAGCAAAAAAGAGAAAAGAATCAGGGAAGCCTGGCATAAACACTTCCTATCCCCTGACAAGGCAGTTGTGGGGCTCTCGAGGTGGAAAACGCCACATCGACCTTACAGGATTCACCGGGGAGCAGACACAGGGGCCCAACAATCCCTGGCCATACGTGACACAGACACACTGTCCCAGGAGACAAAAGGCATCCCGACAACTGACCCAGCCGACCGGGACACCAAGGTCCCGACTGGCTGAGCTGGGACAGAAATGCTGCCGGCCGTTCCTTTCTTCACCCAGAAAGCTCAGGCTGCCATGTCTTTCTTGCGGTCCCCGTTTTCCCCGGGGAAGGGCCTGCTAGCCCCTCCACCCTGGGCTCACACTGGAGACGAAGAAACAGGCGGTGTTTCCGCTCTAAGGGCGCACAAGGGGAGGCAGGGACTGTTCTTCCAGGGAAAGAAGGAGCTGGAACAGGGCGAGAAGAGAACTAAGCCACGCAAGGTTGGATGGCTGTCTGCTCCATAGCCACGTGTGCTCCCAAGTGGCCCAAGCCCTCCCTCTCCATCAATCCACGCTCCCTCTTTCTCTGGTGGGTAAGACTGGTCTGAAGAGAGTTTCTGGTGGCATCGTGTTTGTCTCTCGCTCTCCCCCCACCCCCGCCCCCTTGCCCCTGTCTCCCTTTCTCCTCTTCTCCACACCCCTCCGTGCAACACCACCCCAGCATTGCTTTCCAGGCTTTGCAAGCAAGGGGATCACACGCGTGATCTCATCTGGCTAACCCCAAGAGTGAAGGAGAATCCAAACAGCCCAGGACACAGACTACCGAGGGACAAGGGTGTCGGCCAATGGCGCCCTTGCCCCCAGACAAGGCCACCATCCCTCTGCCAGCCCCTGCCCCTGGCTTGCTAGCAAAACCCCCAAGCGACCAAATGACTCTGCCCTCACCCAATGCCACGATGGCCTTAGAGCATTGCAGACAACAGACTCCTTCCTTCCTTCCTTCCTTCCTTCCTTCCTTCCTTCCTTCCTTCCTTCCTCCTTCCTCTCTTCCCTCCCTCTTTGCCAGACAAACGGTTTTTCCACTCTAGAAAAACCACAGCTAAACCCCTCCTGCTCTTAGGACTCAAGCATCATTGAGGCTCAAGGGCATTCCTGAGGAGAATAAGTTCAATCTCGTCTGAAGTCCCTCCAAGAGGACATGGCACAGATTGGGACTGGCGTTGGGTTTCGGGTGTGGCAGGGTGGTGTGGGCGTATGTGGGAGGAAGGAGGTACGGGGTAGTGGGAAGAAGAAGGAGAAGGAGGAGGAGGAGGAGGAGGAAGAGGTGGAGGAGGAGAAGGGGGAGGAGGAGGAGGAGGATGGGAAGGGAGGCCTGAAGAAGACACACTGACCCCTGGATGGGAAGGGAGGCCTGAAGAGGACACACTGCCCCCTGGTGTGGGGTCCCGTGGGATCCCTAGCAGGACATTGGGTAGAAAGCATGCTGTGAACCGTGGGTGGGCCCTGTGCCCCGGGCACGGCCCCACCCCAGACCCCCACGGGGAACGCGTGTTGACGTAGGCAAAAGGGCCCTAAAGGGCCAAGAGGTCAGAGGGCGTGGGGCCGTGGGTGGGGAAGGATGAGGGGATCTGGGCCTCTTTAAGGCCGGGGTGGGGGCAGGGCGGGGGAGGGCCCCAGCCGAGCCGGCCCGTGACCTCACTTCCTCGGTGACCAACAGCCACAGAACTCGGAACCCCAGTTACCCAGCTGACCCCGTCTGAGCAGACGGCGTCGTGCGCTCCTCCCTTTGCCCCCGAGACGCAACAAAACGCAATGTTTGGTTGCTGTTGTTTCCCCCGGGCCCGTGGCCGTGGCCGCCAGCCCGAACGCGGCCACGAGGACCCGCGCGCCCCGAGCGCCCTGCAGCGCTTCAGACGCTGGCTCAGGACCCACTCCACGCCAGCAGCGTTATTTGGCAGGCGGCGAACACGAGGGCCGCAAGGCCAGGCCCGGGCCCCGAGCCCGGAAGACCATGGGGCCGACCCCCGGGCCGGGAGTCCCGCTGGCCCGGGACTGGGCTGTGAGAGCCCGCCCGAGACCCCCGCGTCGGCCCCGCCACGTGCAGACGACGCGGCCGGATCCCGGGCCGGTCCACATGGCTGGGCCCAGAGCTCTGAGAGCCCGCCTTGCGCCAGTGGCGCCATCGCCGCCGCTGCGGTCGCCGCCGCCAATACCGCCGCCTCCTATGTGGCTGCGGGCGCCACTGCCACCACCGCGGCCGCCGCCGCCGCCTCCACTGCCGCCGCCGCGCTGCTCTCGCCGCTCAGCCCCAGGGAGGTTCGCCAAGGCCGGCACACCGCTAGCCCCGTGAGTGCCCACACCCAAACCTCGCCCTTCCTGTCCCTTCCTCCTCTGCCCCGGCCCGACGCGGACTGGCAGCAGCGGGCCCCTGACGTCCCCAGGGGACGCTGGACACTGCGCCGGCTGCTGGGGCGCCGCCACCACGGCCCTCTCTCCCTCACGTTACCAGGCCACGGCAGTCTGAAGGCCGTGGCCGCCGAGCCTCGGCCCCATCTCGCCCACCCCGCTCCCGCCCAGCCCAAGCCAGCCATCGGCCCTGCCAGCCCTCGGGGTTTGGCGCTGCCCGGGGACGGCCACGGGGAGGGCCGAGTCCCCGAAGATTCCACGGGGCCACAGATGGTCCCGACGGCGGCCACACACACCGCGTCCTTCCCTCCCACCCTCGCCCTCGCCCTCACGCTCCTTGCCGGCCCCCCGTGGCCTGCCTGTGTCTTGGCAGAGCGGCACGTGGGACGTCGGCCGGCACACCGGACACACCGGCTGCAGCTCCGTCCGCATCAGGGTGACCGTGAGGCGCCGCCGCTGCTCACTCACCTGGGTGAGCCTGGCTGCGCGTTGGCTCCTCCCAGGACGGCCAATTCCCCGGGACACACTCACCCTGGGCCGGGCGTGGACAGGGACACACGGGGGCCGGTGGCAGGGCCCGGAGGGCGGGGGACCTTCTCTGACCGCTCCACGACGCCCAAGCTCCCCCTCCGCACCCCTGCACTTTCCTTGGGTGAGTGGGGAAGGCCACCGCAAGCGAGTCCAGCGCCCAGCGCCACCCGGGCCCCACCTCCGTGCCCGCTCTGCAGACCCACCCACACCTCGGGACACTCGCCACAGGGCAAGGCAGCTGGCTGGCCGCACACCCGTGCACCCACGGAGCCCAAGAGCCACCTCCACGTGACCGTGGTGCATTTGACACCACGTTCTCACCGGGCCCCTCAGCCCTCCTGCCTGCCGGGGACCTAACCCCTCCCGCACCTTCTGTGGGCTTTCACCATCCAGCATCAGGGTGCAGGCTCGCCTCCTGCAAAATCTCAGGCCATGCTTGCTCCTGCAGGCTCCCGGTCTGTCTGCCCATGTGGGCACGCGCGCACATTCACTGGCTCACGGGCCTCCCGGGACCCTCCTTGGTGCCCCACCCTGAGGGCAGTTGGGTTTATTGAGAGCTCGCACCCCATAGCCTCCAGCGGAGCGGGCCTTCCTCTGCCAACCGTTCTGGGTCTCCCCCGACAGAGCGCCAGCGGCATGAAAGTCCTGCACGTGGAGGAAAGCTGCAGCGTCCAGAATTGGACAGTGACACGAGGCACCCCGGGGCCAGGGGCACACGACGGGTCACCCGCACCCCTGAGCAGCCATGGCTCTCGGGCGCCCCCCGTGGAGGCGCTGTGCTGCGGCCAAGAGGCCCTGCGTATGACCAGGTGGGCCTCCTCCAGCCGGGCTCAGGCCGAGCTGGGCCACCGCGGCTCCTTCAGGGCCTCTCGCCCAGGCGGGCGTGCGGGGAGAGCCGCCGGGACCCTCATGCTGCCGTGGGCCCTTGGCCCGCATTTTCCCTCCAGGAGCTCGCTGGCCCTCCGCCACAACCGCCTGGTGCTGCAGAGCCTGGACCCGTGCCACACGCCCAACGCGCAGGGCCTCCAGTGCGGCCCGCACGGGTCCATGCGGACCTCTCCCACCGGCTGCTCTCCCGGGGAACTGCCGCTCCCATCGTTCATCCCCCTGGTCTTTCTCCCTGGCCCGCCATGGCCTGTGAGTCCCCTCTGTCCCAGGCCCCTGTCCCTCCGTCCTTCCTCCTCTGGGGCCAGCGCCCAGGGCCCTCACTCCACACTGGCAGGCCATCGGCGCCCCACCGCCACTGGCGCTCGCCCTACAGGCACACAGGCTGGCCTGCACACTCACCTGCGGACAAGGACACCCTTCCACGGAGCCACACACCGCCTCCACAGCGGCCACACACCATGCTCCTCCCTCCCTGCCTTCCTCTTCTCGCCGTCCTCACGCCGCTCCCTCTCTTCACAGACCTGCGCCACACTCCCCAAACCCCTGCGGGCCAAAGCCGGCCGCACCAGGCCAGAGGAGACTGTGCCGCACAGCTCCCAGCTCTCAGGTCCCTCTCTGGTCGGTTGGAGCATCTGGAGCCCACTGATGCACAGGCTGCAGGTGAGGGCAGCCACCTCCCTCCAAGGAAGGGACAGTCAGCCTTGGGCACACACACCAGCGACCACACGCCCTCACACATGCACACGCGACACAGGGCTGGGCCAGGGCAGAGGGCTGTGGGTTTCTAGGTATGTGGGGGAGGACGGGAGCAGTGTTGGGGGCAAGGTGGGAGGGGGCGGGAGCTCCGACATCGTGGCAGGACCCACCACCATCACGTCGGAGCTTCCGTCCATCACGGGGAGCCATAGTGAGCAGAGATTGTTTTCTCCCAGCACCCACACAAGCTCAGGACTGACTCCGCCTCTCTTTCTCTCTCTCTCTCTCTCTCTCTCTCTCTCTCAATCTCTCTCTCAACCTCTCTCTCTCTTCTGTCTCTCTCTCTCTCTCAATCTCTCTCTCTGTCTCGCTCTCTGTCCCTTTGCAGCTGAGGGGACAGCTCCTGCCCCAGCTGTGGGAGCATCCGCTGACCTCCTACCGCCAGTGCCACTGCTAGTGGCAACAGCAGGCACCACAGTCACCTTGAAGCCAAGCAGCGGTCCACACCCAGACCTGCCTGAGGATTCCTCAGACAATGCCAAGCCTAAGCCTCCCCGTGCCTCAGCTTCTTCCACTCACCTAGCAGCCTTCCCTACTTAGGACCCCACTATTTATATACTGTTTTTTGTAGTATTAGTATTAGTATTATTAAAATAGATTTCAAATGAAAACCAAGGCAAACGGTGAACTCTGTGGTGAAAGATGCACAGGCATGCATGTGCCTACCTGCAGAAATACACACACACACACACACACACACACACACCAATTCGAAATGGTGGCCTAAAGTTTTTCCAGGTGGTACAGCCCCTGGCACTGTCTTCTTGGGAGCAGAGTCCTCAAACCATTCCTCTTTACGGGACTCCCTCCTCGTGTGGCCGCCGAGGGAGCAGACAGCCTTCCTCATTCTAGAATCATCCGCCATCGTGCTGGTGACGTTTTATCTGCACACAGCATTCGTCCTCCTCTTTGCTCTTGTCCAGGGAATAGCCTGTGATTCTCGTCCCAAGTCTGTGTCCCAAGGGGAACCGGAAAGAAGAACAGAATTCCTTGGGGCAAAGGGAAAGCCTGGCCATCCTAGTTGGCATCCTTCCGGGGTAGCAGGAACTTTCAGAGGACGCCAGTGTCCAAGTCACACACAAAGGGAAGGGCCTATGGCGGCCCTTGCCCCTTCCAAGGTCGGGGTCAAGTGCCAGATCATTCCTGGGGCCCGAGGCGCACGCCAAGGTCCAAAGAACAGCGTTTCTCTCTTGGGGATCCAGGAGGGAGAGAGAGGGATGGAAGAGCCTGTCAAGGCAAAGGACACGGGCGGCCCACGTCTCCTCTTGCCCCCCGTGTCCACGCGCACATGCACGGTAAGAACCCCCAAACAACCTGGGGGCGGCCCAACACCCACGCACCACGGGCATCTTTTCTGGCCAGCACGCTGGCAGGTGGCTTTGAAGGAACTGCTGGCCAGCATTCAAGGGAAGAAAGAATGGTTGGGGGAGAATTCACCCGGGCAGGACTCTAGCTACACAGACCCGGATTAGCTGGGAGACCCAGGAGGAGGCAGATGAGACAGTGGAGAAGAAGGAGGTGGAGGAGGAGGAGGAGGTGGAGGAGGAGGAGGAAGAGGCGGAGGAAGAAGAGGAGGAGGAGGAGGGGGGCAGGTTAGGTGGGCCAGATCTCTGTCTCCAAGAATGCAGGAAGCCTCCCCTACAATAAAATGAATTTAATTTGGAAAACAAACTGCAAGCAAAAAAGAGAAAAGAATCAGGGAAGCCTGGCATAAACACTTCCTATCCCCTGACAAGGCAGTTGTGGGGCTCTCGAGGTGGAAAACGCCACATCGACCTTACAGGGTTCACCGGGGAGCAGACACAGGGGCCCAACAATCCCTGGCCATACGTGACACAGACACACTGTCCCAGGAGACAAAAGGCATCCCGACAACTGACCCAGCCGACCGGGACCCCAAAGTCCCGACCGGCTGAGCTGGGACAGAAATGCTGCCGGCCGTTCCTTTCTTTACCCAGAAAGCTCAGGCTGCCATGTCTTTCTTGCGGTCCCCGTTTTCCCCGGGGAAGGGCCTGCTAGCCCCTCCACCCTGGGCTCACACTGGAGACGAAGAAACAGGCGGTGTTTCCGCTCTAAGGGCGCACAAGGGGAGGCAGGGACTGTTCTTCCAGGGAAAGAAGGAGCTGGAACAGGGCGAGAAGAGAACTAAGCCACGCAAGGTTGGATGGCTGTCTGCTCCATAGCCACGTGTGCTCCCAAGTGGCCCAAGCCCTCTCTCTCCATCAATCCACGCTCCCTCTTTCTCTGGTGGGTAAGACTGGTCTGAAGAGAGTTTCTGGTGGCATCGTGTTTGTCTCTCGCTATCCCCCCACCCCCGCCCCCTTGCCCCTGTCTCCCTTTCTCCTCTTCTCCACACCCCTCCATGCAACACCACCCCAGAATTGCTTTCCAGGCTTTGCAAGCAAGGGGATCACACGCGTGATCTCATCTGGCTAACCCCAAGAGTGAAGGAGAATCCAAACAGCCCAGGACACAGACTACCGAGGGACAAGGGTGTCGGCCAATGGCGCCCTTGCCCCCAGACAAGGCCACCATCCCTCTGCCAGCCCCTGCCCCTGGCTTGCTAGCAAAACCCCCAAGCGACCAAATGACTCTGCCCTCACCCAATGCCACGATGGCCTTAGAGCATTGCAGACAACAGACTCCTTCCTTCCTTCCTTCCTTCCTTCCTTCCTTCCTTCCTTCCTTCCTTCCTCCTTCCTCTCTTCCCTCCCTCTTTGCCAGACAAACGGTTTTTCCACTCTGGAAAAACCACAGATAAACCCCTCCTGCTCTTAGGACTCAAGCATCATTGAGGCTCAAGGGCATTCCTAAGGAGAATAAGTTCAATCTCCTCTGAAGTCCGTCCAAGAGGACATGGCACAGATTGGGACTGGCGTTGGGTTTCGGGTGTGGCAGGGTGGTGTGGGCGTATGTGGGAGGAAGGAGGTACGGGGTAGTGGGAAGAAGAAGGAGAAGGAGGAGGAGGAGGAGGAGGAGGAGGAAGAGGTGTAGGAAGAAGAGGAGGAGGAGGAGGGGGGCAGGTTAGGTGGGCCAGATCTCTGTCTCCAAGAATGCAGGAAGCCTCCCCTACAATAAAATGAATTTAATTTGGAAAACAAACTGCAAGCAAAAAAGAGAAAAGAATCAGGGAAGCCTGGCATAAACACTTCCTATCCCCTGACAAGGCAGTTGTGGGGCTCTCGAGGTGGAAAACGCCACATCGACCTTACAGGATTCACCGGGGAGCAGACACAGGGGCCCAACAATCCCTGGCCATACGTGACACAGACACACTGTCCCAGGAGACAAAAGGCATCCCGACAACTGACCCAGCCGACCGGGACCCCAAGGTCCCGACTGGCTGAGCTGGGACAGAAATGCTGCCGGCCGTTCCTTTCTTCACCCAGAAAGCTCAGGCTGCCATGTCTTCCTTGCGGTCCCCGTTTTCCCCGGGGAAGGGCCTGCTAGCCCCTCCACCCTGGGCTCACACTGGAGACGAAGAAACAGGCGGTGTTTCCGCTCTAAGGGCGCACAAGGGGAGGCAGGGACTGTTCTTCCAGGGAAAGAAGGAGCTGGAACAGGGCGAGAAGAGAACTAAGCCACGCAAGGTTGGATGGCTGTCTGCTCCATAGCCACGTGTGCTCCCAAGTGGCCCAAGCCCTCCCTCTCCATCAATCCACGCTCCCTCTTTCTCTGGTGGGTAAGACTGGTCTGAAGAGAGTTTCTGGTGGCATCGTGTTTGTCTCTCGCTCTCCCCCCACCCCCGCCCCCTTGCCCCTGTCTCCCTTTCTCCTCTTCTCCACACCCCTCCGTGCAACACCACCCCAGAATTGCTTTCCAGGCTTTGCAAGCAAGGGGATCACACGCGTGATCTCATCTGGCTAACCCCAAGAGTGAAGGAGAATCCAAACAGCCCAGGACACAGACTACCGAGGGACAAGGGTGTCGGCCAATGGCGCCCTTGCCCCCAGACAAGGCCACCATCCCTCTGCCAGCCCCTGCCCCTGGCTTGCTAGCAAAACCCCCAAGCGACCAAATGACTCTGCCCTCACCCAATGCCACGATGGCCTTAGAGCATTGCAGACAACAGACTCCTTCCTTCCTTCCTTCCTTCCTTCCTTCCTTCCTTCCTTCCTCCTTCCTCTCTTCCCTCCCTCTTTGCCAGACAAACGGTTTTTCCACTCTAGAAAAACCACAGCTAAACCCCTCCTGCTCTTAGGACTCAAGCATCATTGAGGCTCAAGGGCATTCCTGAGGAGAATAAGTTCAATCTCGTCTGAAGTCCCTCCAAGAGGACATGGCACAGATTGGGACTGGCGTTGGGTTTCGGGTGTGGCAGGGTGGTGTGGGTGTATGTGGGAGGAAGGAGGTACGGGGTAGTGGGAAGAAGAAGGAGAAGGAGGAGGAGGAGGAGGAGGAAGAGGTGGAGGAGGAGAAGGGGGAGGAGGAGGAGGAGGATGGGAAGGGAGGCCTGAAGAAGACACACTGACCCCTGGATGGGAAGGGAGGCCTGAAGAGGACACACTGCCCCCTGGTGTGGGGTCCCGTGGGATCCCTAGCAGGACACTGGGTAGAAAGCATGCTGTGAACCGTGGGTGGGCCCTGTGCCCCGGGCACGGCCCCACCCCAGACCCCCACGGGGAACGCGTGTTGACGTAGGCAAAAGGGCCCTAAAGGGCCAAGAGGTCAGAGGGCGTGGGGCCGTGGGTGGGGAAGGATGAGGGGATCTGGGCCTCTTTAAGGCCGGGGTGGGGGCAGGGCGGGGGAGGGCCCCAGCCGAGCCGGCCCGTGACCTCACTTCCTCGGTGACCAACAGCCACAGAACTCGGAACCCCAGTTACCCAGCTGACCCCGTCTGAGCAGACGGCGTCGTGCGCTCCTCCCTTTGCCCCCGAGACGCAACAAAACGCAATGTTTGGTTGCTGTTGTTTCCCCCGGGCCCGTGGCCGTGGCCGCCAGCCCGAACGCGGCCACGAGGACCCGCGCGCCCCGAGCGCCCTGCAGCGCTTCAGACGCTGGCTCAGGACCCACTCCACGCCAGCAGCGTTATTTGGCAGGCGGCGAACACGAGGGCCGCAAGGCCAGGCCGGGGCCCCGAGCCCGGAAGACCATAGGGTCGACCCCCGGGCCGGGAGTCCCGCTGGCCCGGGACTGGGCTGTGAGAGCCCGCCCGAGACCCCCGCGTCGGCCCCGCCACGTGCAGACGACGCGGCCGGATCCCGGGCCGGTCCACATGGCTGGGCCCAGAGCTCTGAGAGCCCGCCTTGCGCCAGTGGCGCCATCGCCGCCGCTGCGGTCGCCGCCGCCAATACCGCCGCCTCCTATGTGGCTGCGGGCGCCACTGCCACCACCGCGGCCGCCGCCGCCGCCTCCACTGCCGCCGCCGCGCTGCTCTCGCCGCTCAGCCCCAGGGAGGTTCGCCAAGGCCGGCACACCGCTAGCCCCGTGAGTGCCCACACCCAAACCTCGCCCTTCCTGTCCCTTCCTCCTCTGCCCCGGCCCGACGCGGACTGGCAGCAGCGGGCCCCTGACGTCCCCAGGGGACGCTGGACACTGCGCCGGCTGCTGGGGCGCCGCCACCACGGCCCTCTCTCCCTCACGTTACCAGGCCACGGCAGTCTGAAGGCCGTGGCCGCCGAGCCTCGGCCCCATCTCGCCCACCCCGCTCCCGCCCAGCCCACGCCAGCCATCGGCCCTGCCAGCCCTCGGGGTTTGGCGCTGCCCGGGGACGGCCACGGGGAGGGCCGAGTCCCCGAAGATTCCACGGGGCCACAGATGGTCCCGACGGCGGCCACACACACCGCGTCCTTCCCTCCCACCCTCGCCCTCGCCCTCACGCTCCTTGCCGGCCCCCCGTGGCCTGCCTGTGTCTTGGCAGAGCGGCACGTGGGACGTCGGCCGGCACACCGGACACACCGGCTGCAGCTCCGTCCGCATCAGGGTGACCGTGAGGCGCCGCCGCTGCTCACTCACCTGGGTGAGCCTGGCTGCGCGTTGGCTCCTCCCAGGACGGCCAATTCCCCGGGACACACTCACCCTGGGCCGGGCGTGGACAGGGACACACGGGGGCCGGTGGCAGGGCCCGGAGGGCGGGGGACCTTCTCTGACCGCTCCACGACGCCCAAGCTCCCCCTCCGCACCCCTGCACTTTCCTTGGGTGAGTGGGGAAGGCCACCGCAAGCGAGTCCAGCGCCCAGCGCCACCCGGGCCCCACCTCCGTGCCCGCTCTGCAGACCCACCCACACCTCGGGACACTCGCCACAGGGCAAGGCAGCTGGCTGGCCGCACACCCGTGCACCCACGGAGCCCAAGAGCCACCTCCACGTGACCGTGGTGCATTTGACACCACGTTCTCATCGGGCCCCTCAGCCCTCCTGCCTGCCGGGGACCTAACCCCTCCCGCACCTTCTGTGGGCTTTCACCATCCAGCATCAGGGTGCAGGCTCGCCTCCTGCAAAATCTCAGGCCATGCTTGCTCCTGCAGGCTCCCGGTCTGTCTGCCCATGTGGGCACGCGCGCACATTCACTGGCTCACGGGCCTCCCGGGACCCTCCTTGGTGCCCCACCCTGAGGGCAGTTGGGTTTATTGAGAGCTCGCACCCCATAGCCTCCAGCGGAGCGGGCCTTCCTCTGCCAACCGTTCTGGGTCTCCCCCGACAGAGCGCCAGCGGCATGAAAGTCCTGCACGTGGAGGAAAGCTGCAGCGTCCAGAATTGGACAGTGACACGAGGCACCCCGGGGCCAGGGGCACACGACGGGTCACCCGCACCCCTGAGCAGCCATGGCTCTCGGGCGCCCCCCGTGGAGGCGCTGTGCTGCGGCCAAGAGGCCCTGCGTATGACCAGGTGGGCCTCCTCCAGCCGGGCTCAGGCCGAGCTGGGCCACCGCGGCTCCTTCAGGGCCTCTCGCCCAGGCGGGCGTGCGGGGAGAGCCGCCGGGACCCTCATGCTGCCGTGGGCCCTTGGCCCGCATTTTCCCTCCAGGAGCTCGCTGGCCCTCCGCCACAACCGCCTGGTGCTGCAGAGCCTGGACCCGTGCCACACGCCCAACGCGCAGGGCCTCCAGTGCGGCCCGCACGGGTCCATGCGGACCTCTCCCACCGGCTGCTCTCCCGGGGAACTGCCGCTCCCATCGTTCATCCCCCTGGTCTTTCTCCCTGGCCCGCCATGGCCTGTGAGTCCCCTCTGTCCCAGGCCCCTGTCCCTCCGTCCTTCCTCCTCTGGGGCCAGCGCCCAGGGCCCTCACTCCACACTGGCAGGCCATCGGCGCCCCACCGCCACTGGCGCTCGCCCTACAGGCACACAGGCTGGCCTGCACACTCACCTGCGGACAAGGACACCCTTCCACGGAGCCACACACCGCCTCCACAGCGGCCACACACCATGCTCCTCCCTCCCTGCCTTCCTCTTCTCGCCGTCCTCACGCCGCTCCCTCTCTTCACAGACCTGCGCCACACTCCCCAAACCCCTGCGGGCCAAAGCCGGCCGCACCAGGCCAGAGGAGACTGTGCCGCACAGCTCCCAGCTCTCAGGTCCCTCTCTGGTCGGTTGGAGCATCTGGAGCCCACTGATGCACAGGCTGCAGGTGAGGGCAGCCACCTCCCTCCAAGGAAGGGACAGTCAGCCTTGGGCACACACACCAGCGACCACACGCCCTCACACATGCACACGCGACACAGGGCTGGGCCAGCGCAGAGGGCTGTGGGTTTCTAGGTATGTGGGGGAGGACGGGAGCAGTGTTGGGGGCAAGGTGGGAGGGGGCGGGAGCTCCGACATCGTGGCAGGACCCACCACCATCACGTCGGAGCTTCCGTCCATCACGGGGAGCCATAGTGAGCAGAGATTGTTTTCTCCCAGCACCCACACAAGCTCAGGACTGACTCTGCCTCTCTTTCTCTCTCTCTCTCTCTCTCTCTCTCTCTCTCTCAATCTCTCTCTCAACCTCTCTCTCTTCTGTCTCTCTCTCTCTCTCAATCTCTCTCTCTGTCTCGCTCTCTGTCCCTTTGCAGCTGAGGGGACAGCTCCTGCCCCAGCTGTGGGAGCATCCGCTGACCTCCTACCGCCAGTGCCACTGCTAGTGGCAACAGCAGGCACCACAGTCACCTTGAAGCCAAGCAGCGGTCCACACCCAGACCTGCCTGAGGATTCCTCAGACAATGCCAAGCCTAAGCCTCCCCGTGCCTCAGCTTCTTCCACTCACCTAGCAGCCTTCCCTACTTAGGACCCCACTATTTATATACTGTTTTTTGTAGTATTAGTATTAGTATTATTAAAATAGATTTCAAATGAAAACCAAGGCAAACGGTGAACTCTGTGGTGAAAGATGCACAGGCATGCATGTGCCTACCTGCAGAAATACACACACACACACACACACACACACACACCAATTCGAAATGGTGGCCTAAAGTTTTTCCAGGTGGTACAGCCCCTGGCACTGTCTTCTTGGGAGCAGAGTCCTCAAACCATTCCTCTTTACGGGACTCCCTCCTCGTGTGGCCGCCGAGGGAGCAGACAGCCTTCCTCATTCTAGAATCATCCGCCATCGTGCTGGTGACGTTTTATCTGCACACAGCATTCGTCCTCCTCTTTGCTCTTGTCCAGGGAATAGCCTGTGATTCTCGTCCCAAGTCTGTGTCCCAAGGGGAACCGGAAAGAAGAACAGAATTCCTTGGGGCAAAGGGAAAGCCTGGCCATCCTAGTTGGCATCCTTCCGGGGTAGCAGGAACTTTCAGAGGACGCCAGTGTCCAAGTCACACACAAAGGGAAGGGCCTATGGCGGCCCTTGCCCCTTCCAAGGTCGGGGTCAAGTGCCAGATCATTCCTGGGGCCCGAGGCGCACGCCAAGGTCCAAAGAACAGCGTTTCTCTCTTGGGGATCCAGGAGGGAGAGAGAGGGATGGAAGAGCCTGTCAAGGCAAAGGACACGGGCGGCCCACGTCTCCTCTTGCCCCCCGTGTCCACGCGCACATGCACGGTCAGAACCCCCAAACAACCTGGGGGCGGCCCAACACCCACGCACCACGGGCATCTTTTCTGGCCAGCACGCTGGCAGGTGGCTTTGAAGGAACTGCTGGCCAGCATTCAAGGGAAGAAAGAATGGTTGGGGGAGAATTCACCCGGGCAGGACTCTAGCTACACAGACCCGGATTAGCTGGGAGACCCAGGAGGAGGCAGATGAGACAGTGGAGAAGAAGGAGGTGGAGGAGGAGGAGGAGGTGGAGGAGGAGGAGGAAGAGGCGGAGGAAGAAGAGGAGGAGGAGGAGGGGGGCAGGTTAGGTGGGCCAGATCTCTGTCTCCAAGAATGCAGGAAGCCTCCCCTACAATAAAATGAATTTAATTTGGAAAACAAACTGCAAGCAAAAAAGAGAAAAGAATCAGGGAAGCCTGGCATAAACACTTCCTATCCCCTGACAAGGCAGTTGTGGGGCTCTCGAGGTGGAAAACGCCACATCGACCTTACAGGGTTCACCGGGGAGCAGACACAGGGGCCCAACAATCCCTGGCCATACGTGACACAGACACACTGTCCCAGGAGACAAAAGGCATCCCGACAACTGACCCAGCCGACCGGGACCCCAAGGTCCCGACTGGCTGAGCTGGGACAGAAATGCTGCCGGCCGTTCCTTTCTTCACCCAGAAAGCTCAGGCTGCCATGTCTTCCTTGCGGTCCCCGTTTTCCCCGGGGAAGGGCCTGCTAGCCCCTCCACCCTGGGCTCACACTGGAGACGAAGAAACAGGCGGTGTTTCCGCTCTAAGGGCGCACAAGGGGAGGCAGGGACTGTTCTTCCAGGGAAAGAAGGAGCTGGAACAGGGCGAGAAGAGAACTAAGCCACGCAAGGTTGGATGGCTGTCTGCTCCATAGCCACGTGTGCTCCCAAGTGGCCCAAGCCCTCCCTCTCCATCAATCCACGCTCCCTCTTTCTCTGGTGGGTAAGACTGGTCTGAAGAGAGTTTCTGGTGGCATCGTGTTTGTCTCTCGCTCTCCCCCCACCCCCGCCCCCTTGCCCCTGTCTCCCTTTCTCCTCTTCTCCACACCCCTCCGTGCAACACCACCCCAGAATTGCTTTCCAGGCTTTGCAAGCAAGGGGATCACACGCGTGATCTCATCTGGCTAACCCCAAGAGTGAAGGAGAATCCAAACAGCCCAGGACACAGACTACCGAGGGACAAGGGTGTCGGCCAATGGCGCCCTTGCCCCCAGACAAGGCCACCATCCCTCTGCCAGCCCCTGCCCCTGGCTTGCTAGCAAAACCCCCAAGCGACCAAATGACTCTGCCCTCACCCAATGCCACGATGGCCTTAGAGCATTGCAGACAACAGACTCCTTCCTTCCTTCCTTCCTTCCTTCCTTCCTTCCTTCCTTCCTTCCTTCCTCCTTCCTCTCTTCCCTCCCTCTTTGCCAGACAAACGGTTTTTCCACTCTAGAAAAACCACAGCTAAACCCCTCCTGCTCTTAGGACTCAAGCATCATTGAGGCTCAAGGGCATTCCTGAGGAGAATAAGTTCAATCTCGTCTGAAGTCCCTCCAAGAGGACATGGCACAGATTGGGACTGGCGTTGGGTTTCGGGTGTGGCAGGGTGGTGTGGGCGTATGTGGGAGGAAGGAGGTACGGGGTAGTGGGAAGAAGAAGGAGAAGGAGGAGGAGGAGGAGGAGGAAGAGGTGGAGGAGGAGAAGGGGGAGGAGGAGGAGGAGGATGGGAAGGGAGGCCTGAAGAAGACACACTGACCCCTGGATGGGAAGGGAGGCCTGAAGAGGACACACTGCCCCCTGGTGTGGGGTCCCGTGGGATCCCTAGCAGGACACTGGGTAGAAAGCATGCTGTGAACCGTGGGTGGGCCCTGTGCCCCGGGCACGGCCCCACCCCAGACCCCCACGGGGAACGCGTGTTGACGTAGGCAAAAGGGCCCTAAAGGGCCAAGAGGTCAGAGGGCGTGGGGCCGTGGGTGGGGAAGGATGAGGGGATCTGGGCCTCTTTAAGGCCGGGGTGGGGGCAGGGCGGGGGAGGGCCCCAGCCGAGCCGGCCCGTGACCTCACTTCCTCGGTGACCAACAGCCACAGAACTCGGAACCCCAGTTACCCAGCTGACCCCGTCTGAGCAGACGGCGTCGTGCGCTCCTCCCTTTGCCCCCGAGACGCAACAAAACGCAATGTTTGGTTGCTGTTGTTTCCCCCGGGCCCGTGGCCGTGGCCGCCAGCCCGAACGCGGCCACGAGGACCCGCGCGCCCCGAGCGCCCTGCAGCGCTTCAGACGCTGGCTCAGGACCCACTCCACGCCAGCAGCGTTATTTGGCAGGCGGCGAACACGAGGGCCGCAAGGCCAGGCCGGGGCCCCGAGCCCGGAAGACCATAGGGTCGACCCCCGGGCCGGGAGTCCCGCTGGCCCGGGACTGGGCTGTGAGAGCCCGCCCGAGACCCCCGCGTCGGCCCCGCCACGTGCAGACGACGCGGCCGGATCCCGGGCCGGTCCACATGGCTGGGCCCAGAGCTCTGAGAGCCCGCCTTGCGCCAGTGGCGCCATCGCCGCCGCTGCGGTCGCCGCCGCCAATACCGCCGCCTCCTATGTGGCTGCGGGCGCCACTGCCACCACCGCGGCCGCCGCCGCCGCCTCCACTGCCGCCGCCGCGCTGCTCTCGCCGCTCAGCCCCAGGGAGGTTCGCCAAGGCCGGCACACCGCTAGCCCCGTGAGTGCCCACACCCAAACCTCGCCCTTCCTGTCCCTTCCTCCTCTGCCCCGGCCCGACGCGGACTGGCAGCAGCGGGCCCCTGACGTCCCCAGGGGACGCTGGACACTGCGCCGGCTGCTGGGGCGCCGCCACCACGGCCCTCTCTCCCTCACGTTACCAGGCCACGGCAGTCTGAAGGCCGTGGCCGCCGAGCCTCGGCCCCATCTCGCCCACCCCGCTCCCGCCCAGCCCACGCCAGCCATCGGCCCTGCCAGCCCTCGGGGTTTGGCGCTGCCCGGGGACGGCCACGGGGAGGGCCGAGTCCCCGAAGATTCCACGGGGCCACAGATGGTCCCGACGGCGGCCACACACACCGCGTCCTTCCCTCCCACCCTCGCCCTCGCCCTCACGCTCCTTGCCGGCCCCCCGTGGCCTGCCTGTGTCTTGGCAGAGCGGCACGTGGGACGTCGGCCGGCACACCGGACACACCGGCTGCAGCTCCGTCCGCATCAGGGTGACCGTGAGGCGCCGCCGCTGCTCACTCACCTGGGTGAGCCTGGCTGCGCGTTGGCTCCTCCCAGGACGGCCAATTCCCCGGGACACACTCACCCTGGGCCGGGCGTGGACAGGGACACACGGGGGCCGGTGGCAGGGCCCGGAGGGCGGGGGACCTTCTCTGACCGCTCCACGACGCCCAAGCTCCCCCTCCGCACCCCTGCACTTTCCTTGGGTGAGTGGGGAAGGCCACCGCAAGCGAGTCCAGCGCCCAGCGCCACCCGGGCCCCACCTCCGTGCCCGCTCTGCAGACCCACCCACACCTCGGGACACTCGCCACAGGGCAAGGCAGCTGGCTGGCCGCACACCCGTGCACCCACGGAGCCCAAGAGCCACCTCCACGTGACCGTGGTGCATTTGACACCACGTTCTCATCGGGCCCCTCAGCCCTCCTGCCTGCCGGGGACCTAACCCCTCCCGCACCTTCTGTGGGCTTTCACCATCCAGCATCAGGGTGCAGGCTCGCCTCCTGCAAAATCTCAGGCCATGCTTGCTCCTGCAGGCTCCCGGTCTGTCTGCCCATGTGGGCACGCGCGCACATTCACTGGCTCACGGGCCTCCCGGGACCCTCCTTGGTGCCCCACCCTGAGGGCAGTTGGGTTTATTGAGAGCTCGCACCCCATAGCCTCCAGCGGAGCGGGCCTTCCTCTGCCAACCGTTCTGGGTCTCCCCCGACAGAGCGCCAGCGGCATGAAAGTCCTGCACGTGGAGGAAAGCTGCAGCGTCCAGAATTGGACAGTGACACGAGGCACCCCGGGGCCAGGGGCACACGACGGGTCACCCGCACCCCTGAGCAGCCATGGCTCTCGGGCGCCCCCCGTGGAGGCGCTGTGCTGCGGCCAAGAGGCCCTGCGTATGACCAGGTGGGCCTCCTCCAGCCGGGCTCAGGCCGAGCTGGGCCACCGCGGCTCCTTCAGGGCCTCTCGCCCAGGCGGGCGTGCGGGGAGAGCCGCCGGGACCCTCATGCTGCCGTGGGCCCTTGGCCCGCATTTTCCCTCCAGGAGCTCGCTGGCCCTCCGCCACAACCGCCTGGTGCTGCAGAGCCTGGACCCGTGCCACACGCCCAACGCGCAGGGCCTCCAGTGCGGCCCGCACGGGTCCATGCGGACCTCTCCCACCGGCTGCTCTCCCGGGGAACTGCCGCTCCCATCGTTCATCCCCCTGGTCTTTCTCCCTGGCCCGCCATGGCCTGTGAGTCCCCTCTGTCCCAGGCCCCTGTCCCTCCGTCCTTCCTCCTCTGGGGCCAGCGCCCAGGGCCCTCACTCCACACTGGCAGGCCATCGGCGCCCCACCGCCACTGGCGCTCGCCCTACAGGCACACAGGCTGGCCTGCACACTCACCTGCGGACAAGGACACCCTTCCACGGAGCCACACACCGCCTCCACAGCGGCCACACACCATGCTCCTCCCTCCCTGCCTTCCTCTTCTCGCCGTCCTCACGCCGCTCCCTCTCTTCACAGACCTGCGCCACACTCCCCAAACCCCTGCGGGCCAAAGCCGGCCGCACCAGGCCAGAGGAGACTGTGCCGCACAGCTCCCAGCTCTCAGGTCCCTCTCTGGTCGGTTGGAGCATCTGGAGCCCACTGATGCACAGGCTGCAGGTGAGGGCAGCCACCTCCCTCCAAGGAAGGGACAGTCAGCCTTGGGCACACACACCAGCGACCACACGCCCTCACACATGCACACGCGACACAGGGCTGGGCCAGGGCAGAGGGCTGTGGGTTTCTAGGTATGTGGGGGAGGACGGGAGCAGTGTTGGGGGCAAGGTGGGAGGGGGCGGGAGCTCCGACATCGTGGCAGGACCCACCACCATCACGTCGGAGCTTCCGTCCATCACGGGGAGCCATAGTGAGCAGAGATTGTTTTCTCCCAGCACCCACACAAGCTCAGGACTGACTCTGCCTCTCTTTCTCTCTCTCTCTCTCTCTCTCTCTCTCTCTCTCAATCTCTCTCTCAACCTCTCTCTCTCTTCTGTCTCTCTCTCTCTCAATCTCTCTCTCTGTCTCGCTCTCTGTCCCTTTGCAGCTGAGGGGACAGCTCCTGCCCCAGCTGTGGGAGCATCCGCTGACCTCCTACCGCCAGTGCCACTGCTAGTGGCAACAGCAGGCACCACAGTCACCTTGAAGCCAAGCAGCGGTCCACACCCAGACCTGCCTGAGGATTCCTCAGACAATGCCAAGCCTAAGCCTCCCCGTGCCTCAGCTTCTTCCACTCACCTAGCAGCCTTCCCTACTTAGGACCCCACTATTTATATACTGTTTTTTGTAGTATTAGTATTAGTATTATTAAAATAGATTTCAAATGAAAACCAAGGCAAACGGTGAACTCTGTGGTGAAAGATGCACAGGCATGCATGTGCCTACCTGCAGAAATACACACACACACACACACACACACACACCAATTCGAAATGGTGGCCTAAAGTTTTTCCAGGTGGTACAGCCCCTGGCACTGTCTTCTTGGGAGCAGAGTCCTCAAACCATTCCTCTTTACGGGACTCCCTCCTCGTGTGGCCGCCGAGGGAGCAGACAGCCTTCCTCATTCTAGAATCATCCGCCATCGTGCTGGTGACGTTTTATCTGCACACAGCATTCGTCCTCCTCTTTGCTCTTGTCCAGGGAATAGCCTGTGATTCTCGTCCCAAGTCTGTGTCCCAAGGGGAACCGGAAAGAAGAACAGAATTCCTTGGGGCAAAGGGAAAGCCTGGCCATCCTAGTTGGCATCCTTCCGGGGTAGCAGGAACTTTCAGAGGACGCCAGTGTCCAAGTCACACACAAAGGGAAGGGCCTATGGCGGCCCTTGCCCCTTCCAAGGTCGGGGTCAAGTGCCAGATCATTCCTGGGGCCCGAGGCGCACGCCAAGGTCCAAAGAACAGCGTTTCTCTCTTGGGGATCCAGGAGGGAGAGAGAGGGATGGAAGAGCCTGTCAAGGCAAAGGACACGGGCGGCCCACGTCTCCTCTTGCCCCCCGTGTCCACGCGCACATGCACGGTCAGAACCCCCAAACAACCTGGGGGCGGCCCAACACCCACGCACCACGGGCATCTTTTCTGGCCAGCACGCTGGCAGGTGGCTTTGAAGGAACTGCTGGCCAGCATTCAAGGGAAGAAAGAATGGTTGGGGGAGAATTCACCCGGGCAGGACTCTAGCTACACAGACCCGGATTAGCTGGGAGACCCAGGAGGAGGCAGATGAGACAGTGGAGAAGAAGGAGGTGGAGGAGGAGGAGGAGGTGGAGGAGGAGGAGGAAGAGGCGGAGGAAGAAGAGGAGGAGGAGGAGGGGGGCAGGTTAGGTGGGCCAGATCTCTGTCTCCAAGAATGCAGGAAGCCTCCCCTACAATAAAATGAATTTAATTTGGAAAACAAACTGCAAGCAAAAAAGAGAAAAGAATCAGGGAAGCCTGGCATAAACACTTCCTATCCCCTGACAAGGCAGTTGTGGGGCTCTCGAGGTGGAAAACGCCACATCGACCTTACAGGGTTCACCGGGGAGCAGACACAGGGGCCCAACAATCCCTGGCCATACGTGACACAGACACACTGTCCCAGGAGACAAAAGGCATCCCGACAACTGACCCAGCCGACCGGGACCCCAAAGTCCCGACCGGCTGAGCTGGGACAGAAATGCTGCCGGCCATTCCTTTCTTCACCCAGAAAGCTCAGGCTGCCATGTCTTTCTTGCGGTCCCCGTTTTCCCCGGGGAAGGGCCTGCTAGCCCCTCCACCCTGGGCTCACACTGGAGACGAAGAAACAGGCGGTGTTTCCACTCTAAGGGCGCACAAGGGGAGGCAGGGACTGTTCTTCCAGGGAAAGAAGGAGCTGGAACAGGGCGAGAAGAGAACTAAGCCACGCAAGGTTGGATGGCTGTCTGCTCCATAGCCACGTGTGCTCCCAAGTGGCCCAAGCCCTCTCTCTCCATCAATCCACGCTCCCTCTTTCTCTGGTGGGTAAGACTGGTCTGAAGAGAGTTTCTGGTGGCATCGTGTTTGTCTCTCGCTATCCCCCCACCCCCGCCCCCTTGCCCCTGTCTCCCTTTCTCCTCTTCTCCACACCCCTCCGTGCAACACCACCCCAGAATTGCTTTCCAGGCTTTGCAAGCAGGGCGATCACACGCGTGATCTCATCTGACAAACCCCAAGAGTGAAAGAGAATCCAAACGGCGCAGGACACAGACTACCGAGGGCCAAGGGTGTCGGCCAATGGCGCCCTTGACCCCAGACAAGACCACCATCCCTCCACCAGCCCCTCCTCCCTGGCTTGCTAGCAAAAACCCCAAGCGACAAAATGACTCTGCCCTCACCCAATGCCACCCATGGTCTTAGAGCATTGCAGACAACAGACTCCTTCCTTCCCTCCTTCCTTTCTTCCTTCCTTCCTTCCTTCCTCCCTTCCTTCCTCCCTTCCTCCCTTCCTCCCTTCCTCCCTTCCTTTTTCCTTCCTCTCTTCCCTCCCTCTCTGCCGGACAAACGGATTTTCCACTGTGGAAAAGCCACAGCTAGACCCCTAGTGCTCTTATGACTCAAGCATCATTGGGGCTCAAGGGCATTCCTGAAGAGAATAAGTTCAATCTCCTCTGGACTCAGTACAAGAGGACATGACACAGATTGGGACTGGCGTTGGGTTTCGGCTGTGGGAGGGTGGCGTGGACTTATGTGGGAGGAAGGAGGTACCGGGAAGTAGGAAGAACAAGAAGAAGGAGCAGGAGGAGGAGGAGGACGAGGAGGAGGAGGAGGAGGAGGAGGACGAGGAGGACGAGGAGGACGAGGAGGACGAGGAGGAGGAGGAGGAAGAGAGGCCCGAAGAGGACACACTGACCCGCTGGTGTGGGGTCCCGTGGGATCCCTAGCAGGACACCGGGTAGAAAGCATGCTGTGTCCCCTCGGTGGGCCCTGGGCCCCGGGCACGGCCCCACCCCAGACCCCCACGGGGAACGTGTGCTGACGTAGGCAAAAGGGCCCTAAAGGGCCAAGAGGTCAGAGGGCGTGGGGCCGTGGGTGGGGAAGGACGAGGGGATCTGGGCCTCTTTAAGGCCGGGGTAGGGGGCAGGGCGGGGGAGGGCCCCAGCCGAGCCGGCCCGTGACCTCACTTCCTTGGTGACCAACAGCCACAGAACTCGGAACCCCAGTTACCCAGCTGACCCCGTCTGAGCAGACAGCGTCGTGGGCTCCTCCCTTTGCCCCCAAGAGAGACAATGTTTTCTTGTTGTTTCCCCCGGGCCAGTGGCCGTGGCCGCCGGCCCGAACGTGGCCACGAGGACCCGCGCGCCTCGAGCGCCCCGCAGCGCTTGCGACGCTGGCTCAGGACCCACTCCACGCCAGCAGCGCTATTTGGCAGGCGGCGAACACGAGGGCCGCAAGGCCAGGCCCGGGCCCCGAGCCCGGAAGACCACGGGGCCCACCCCCTGGCCGGGAGTCCCGCTGGCCCGGGACTGGGCTGTGAGAGCCAGCCCGAGACCCCCCCGCCGACCCTGCCGCTCAGCCCGGGGGAGGTTTGCCTTGGCCGGCCCAGCGCTTGTGGCTGGCCCGCCGCCAGCCGCGTGAGCGGCCCGAGCCCGGGGGATGCCCCGCCACGTGCAGACGACGCGGCCGAACCACAGGCCGGTCCACATGGCTGGGCACAGAGCTCTGAGAGCCCGCCTTGCGCCCGTGGCACCCTCGCCGCCGCTGCGATCGCCGCCGCCAATACTGCCGCCGCCTATGCCGCTGCGGGCGCCTCCGCCGCCACTGCAGCCGCCGCTGCCGCCTCCACTGCCGCCGCCGCGCTGCTCTCGCCGCTCAGCCCCAGGGAGGTTCGCCAAGGCTGGCACACCGCTAGCCCCGTGAGTGCCCTCACCCAAGCCTCGCCCGTCCTGTCCCTTCCTCCTCTGCCCGGGCCCGAAGCGGACTGGCAGCAGCGGGCCCCTGACGTCCCCAGGGGACGCTGGACACTGCGCCGGCTGCTGGGGCGCCGCCACCACGGCCCTCTCTCCCTCAGGTTACCAGGCCACGGCAGTCTGAAGGCCGTGGCCGCCGAGCCTCGGCCCCATCTCGCCCACCCCGCTCCCGCCCAGCCCACGCCAGCCATCGGCCCTGCCAGCCCTCGGGGCTCGGCGCTGCCAGGGGACGACCACGGGGAGGGCCGAGTCCCTGAAGATTCCACGGGGCCACAGATGGTCCCGACGGCGGCCACACACACCGCGTCCTTCCCTCCCACCCTCGCCCTCGCCCTCACGCTCCTTGCCGGCCCCCCGTGGCCGCCCGTGTCTTGGCAGAGCGGCACGTGGGACATTGGCCGGCGCACCGGACACGCCGGCTGCAGCTCCGTCCGCATCAGGGTGACCGTGAGGCGCCGCCGCTCCTCAATCACCTGGGTGAGCCTGGCTGCGCGTTGGCTCCTCCAAGGACGCCCAGTCCCCCGAGCCACACTCACCCTGGGCCGGGCGTGGACAGGGACACACAGGGGCCGGTGGCAGGGCCCGGAGGGCGGGGGGCCTTCTCTGACCGCCCCACAACACCCAAGCTCCCCTTCCGCACCCCTGCACTTTCCTTGAGTGGGTGGGTGGGGGAGGCCACCGCAAGAGAGTCCAGCGCCCAGCGCCATTCGGGCCCCACCTCCGTGCCCGCTCTGCAGACCCGCCCACACCTCGGGACACTCGCCACAGGGCAAGGCAGCTGGCTGGCCGCACGCCCATAGACCCAGGGAGCCCAAGAGCCACCTCCACGTGACCGCGGTGCACTTGGCACCACGTTCTCACCGGGCCCCAGAGCCCTCCTGCCTGCCGGGGACCTATCGCCTCCCCCACCTTCTGTGGGCTTTCACCATCCAGCATCAGGGTGCAGGCTCGCCTCCTGCAAAATCTCAGGCCATGCTTGCTCCTGCAGGCTCCCGGTCTGTCTGCCCATGTGGGCACGCGCGCACATTCACTGGCTCACGGGTCTCCCGGGACCCTCCTTGGTGCCCCACCCTGAGGGCAGTTGGGTTTCTTGGGCGCTCCCGCCCCATAGCCTCCAGCGGAGCGGGCCTTCCTCTGCCAACCATTCTGGGTCTCCCCCAACAGAGCGCCAGCGGCATGAAGGTGCTGCATGTGGAAGAAAGCTGCAGCGTCCAGAACTGGACGGTGGCACGAGGCACCCAGGGGCAAGGGCCACACTACCGGTCACCCGATACCCTGAGCAGCCATGGCTTTCGGGCGCCCCCCGTGGAGGCGCCGTGCTGCGGCCAAGAGGCCCTGCGTGTGACCAGGTGGGCCTCCTCCAGCCGGGCTCTGGCCGAGCTGGGCCACCGCGGCTCCTTCAGGGTCTCTGGCCCGGGCGGGCTTGTGGGGAGAGCTGCCGGGACCCTCATCCTGCCGCGGGCCCTTGGCCCGCATTTTCCCTCCAGGAGCTCGCTGGCCCTCCGCAACACCCACCTCGCGCTGCAGAGCCTGGACCCGTGCCACACGCCCCGTGCGCAGGGCCTCCAGGGAGGCCTGCACGGGCCCATCTGGACCTCTCCCACCGGCTGCTCTCCCGGGGAGCTGCCGCTCCCATCGTTCATCCCCATGGTCTTTCTCCCTGGCCCGCCACGGCCTGTGAGTCCCCTCTGTCCCGGGCCCCTGTCCCTCCGTCCTTCCTCCTCTGGGACCGGCGCCCAGGGCCCTCACCCCACACTGGCAGGCCATCGGGGCCCCACCGCCACCGTCGCTGCCCCCTACAGGTGCACAGGCTGGCCCGCACCCTCACCTGCGGACCAGGACACCTTTCCACGGGGCCACACACGGTCTCCACAGCGGCCACTCACCATGCTCCTCCCTGCCTGCCTCACTCTTCTCGCCGTCCTCACGCCACTCCCTCTCTTCGCAGACCTGCGCCACACTCCCCAAACCCCTGCGGGCCAAGGCCAGCCGCACCAGGCCAGAGGAGACTGTGCCGCACAGCTCCCAGCTCTCAGGTCCCTCTCTGGTCGGTTGGAGCATCTGGAGCCCACTGATGCACAGGCTGCAGGTGAGGGCCGCCACCTCCGTCCAAGGAAGGGACAGTCAGCCTTGGGCACACACACCAGCAACCACACGCCCTCCCACACGCACACGCGACACAGGGCTGGGCCAGGGCAGAGGGCTGTGGGTTTCTATGTATGTGGGGGAGGACCGGGAGGAATGTTGGGGGCAAAATGGGAGGGGGCGGGAGCTCCAAAATCGTGGCAGGACCCACCACCATCACGTCGGAGTTTCTGTCTATCACCGGGAGCCATAGTTAGCAGAGCTGGCCCAGGCCGCAAGGAAGCAGACAGGAATGTTTTGTCCCAGCACCCACACAAACTCAGGACTGACTCTCTCTCTCTCTCTCTCTCTCTCTCTGTCTGTCTGTCTCTCTCTCTGTGTCTCTCTTTGTCTGTCTCTGTCTGTCTCTGTCTGTCTCTCTCTGTCTCTGTTTCTGTCTCTCTCTCTCTCTCTCGCTCGCTCGCTCGCTCTCTGTCCCTTTGCAGCTGAGGGGACAGCTCCTGCCCCAGCTGTGCGAGCATCCGCTGACCTCCTACCGCCACTGCCACTGCTAGTGGCAACAGCAGGCACCACAGTCACCTTGAAGCCAAGCAGCGGTCCACACCCAGACCTGCCTGAGGATTCCTCAGACAACGCCAAGCCTAAGCTTCCCCGTGCTCCAGCTTCTTCCACTCACCTAGCAGCCCTATTCCTCAATCATCCTCTGCCTTCCCTACTTCGGACTCCACTATTTATATACTGGGGTGTTTTTGGAGTATTAGTATTATTAAAATTGATTTCAAACGAAAACCAAGGCACACCGTAAACTCTGTGGTGAAATATGCATAGGCATGCGTGTGCCTAGGCGCAGAAACACACACACACACACACACACACACACGCACACACACACACACACACCCCAATTCCAATTGGTGGCCTAAAGTTTTTCCTGGTGGTACAGCCCCCAGCACTGTCTTCTTGGGAGCAGAGTCCTCCAACCATTCCTCTTTATGGGACCTCCCCACTCCTCTCCTCCTCGTGTGGCCACCGAGGGAGCAGACAGCCTTCCTCATTCTAGAACCATCCCGCCATCGTGCTGGTGACTTTTTATCTGCACACATAGCATTCGTCCTCCTCTTTGCTCTTGTCGCGGGAATAGGCTGTAATTCTCGTCCCAAGTCTGTGTCCCAAGGGGAACCGGAAAGAAGAACAGAATTCCCTGGGGCAAAGGGAAAGCCTGGCCATCCTAGTGGGCATCCTTCCGGGGTAGCATGAACTTTCAGAGGACGCCAGTGTCCAAGTCACACACAAAGGGAAGGGCCTATGGCGGCCCTTGCCCCGTCCAAGGTCCGGGTCAAGTGCCAGATCATTCCTGGGGCCCGAGGCGCACGCCAAGGTCCAAAGAACAGCGTTCTCTCTTGGGGATCCAGGAGGGAGAAAGAGGGAGGGAAGAGCCTGTCAAGGCAAAGGACACGGGCGGCCCACGTCTCATCGTGCTCCCCGTGTCCACGCGCACACGCACGGTCAGCATCCCCAAACAACCTGGGGGTGGCCCAACGCCCACGCGCCTCGGGGTTCTTTTCTGGCCAGCACGCTGGCAGGTGGCTCTGAAGGAGCTGCTGGCCAGTACTCAAGGGAATAAAGAATGGGGGGAGAGTCTACACCTGGGCAGGACTCTCACTACACAGACCCATAGCTGGGAGACACAGGAGGAGGAAGATGAGGCGGTGGAGTGGAAGGAGGAGAGGAGGAGGAGGAGGAGAGGAGGAGGAGGAGGAGGAGGAGGAGGAAGAGGAGGAGGAGAAGGAGGGGGGCGCAGGCCAGATCTCTGTCTCCGAGAATGCAGGAAGCCTCCCCTACAATAAAATAAATTTAATTTGGAAAACAAATTGCAAGCAAGAAAGAGAAAAGAATCAAGGAAGCCTGGCATAAATACTTCCTGTCCCCTGACAAGGCAGTTGTGGGGCTCTCGAGGTGGAAAGCGCCACATGGACCTTACAGGGTTCACCTGGGAGCAGACACAGGGGCCCAACAATCCCTGGCCACACATGACACAGACACACTGTCCCAGGAGACAAAGGCCATCCCGACAGCTGACCCAGCCGACCGGGACCCCAAGGTCCCGACCGGCTGAGCTGGGACAGAAATGCTGCCGGCCATTCCTTTCTTCACCCAGAAAGCTCAGGCTGCCATGTCTTCCTTGCGGTCCCCGTTTTCCCCGGGGAAGGGCCTGCTAGCCCCTCCACCCTGGGCTCACACTGGAGACGAAGAAACAGGTGGTGTTTCCGCTCTAAGGGCGCTCAAGGGGAGGGAGGCAGGGACTGTTCTTCCAGGGAAAGAAGGAGCTGGAACAGGGCGAGAAGAGAACTAAGCCACGCAAGGTTGGATGGCTGTCTGCTCCATAGCCACGTGTGCTCCCAAGTGGAGTTTTGGCCCAAGCCCTCCCTCTCCATCAATCCAGGCTCCCTCTTTCTCTGGTGGGTAAGACTGGTCTGAAGAGAGTTTCTGGTGGCGTCGTGTTTGTCTCTCGCTCGATCCCCTTGCCCCTGTCTTCCTTTCTCCTCTTCTCCACACCCCTCCGTGCAACACCACCCCAGAATTGCTTTCCAGGCTTTGCAAGCAGGGCGATCACACGCGTGATCTCATCTGACAAACCCCAAGAGTGAAAGAGAATCCAAACGGCGCAGGACACAGACTACCGAGGGCCAAGGGTGTCGGCCAATGGCGCCCTTGACCCCAGACAAGACCACCATCCCTCCACCAGCCCCTCCTCCCTGGCTTGCTAGCAAAAACCCCAAGCGACAAAATGACTCTGCCCTCACCCAATGCCACCCATGGTCTTAGAGCATTGCAGACAACAGACTCCTTCCTTCCCTCCTTCCTTTCTTCCTTCCTTCCTTCCTTCCTCCCTTCCTTCCTCCCTTCCTACCTTCCTCCCTTCCTCCCTTCCTCCCTTCCTCCCTTCCTCCCTTCCTTTTTCCTTCCTCTCTTCCCTCCCTCTCTGCCGGACAAATGGATTTTCCACTGTGGAAAAGCCACAGCTAGACCCCTAGTGCTCTTATGACTCAAGCATCATTGGGGCTCAAGGGCATTCCTGAAGAGAATAAGTTCAATCTCCTCTGGACTCAGTACAAGAGGACATGACACAGATTGGGACTGGCGTTGGGTTTCGGCTGTGGGAGGGTGGCGTGGACTTATGTGGGAGGAAGGAGGTACCGGGAAGTAGGAAGAACAAGAAGAAGGAGCAGGAGGAGGAGGAGGACGAGGAGGAGGAGGAGGAGGAGGAGGACGAGGAGGACGAGGAGGACGAGGAGGACGAGGAGGACGAGGAGGAGGAGGAGGAAGAGAGGCCCGAAGAGGACACACTGACCCGCTGGTGTGGGGTCCCGTGGGATCCCTAGCAGGACACCGGGTAGAAAGCATGCTGTGTCCCCTCGGTGGGCCCTGGGCCCCGGGCACGGCCCCACCCCAGACCCCCACGGGGAACGTGTGCTGACTTAGGCAAAAGGGCCCTAAAGGGCCAAGAGGTCAGAGGGCGTGGGGCCGTGGGTGGGGAAGGACGAGGGGATCTGGGCCTCTTTAAGGCCGGGGTAGGGGGCAGGGCGGGGGAGGGCCCCAGCCGAGCGGGCCCGTGACCTCACTTCCTTGGTGACCAACAACCACAGAACTCGGAACCCCAGTTACCCAGCTGACCCCGTCTGAGCAGACAGCGTCGTGGGCTCCTCCCTTTGCCCCCAAGAGAGACAATGTTTTCTTGTTGTTTCCCCCGGGCCAGTGGCCGTGGCCGCCGGCCCGAACGTGGCCACGAGGACCCGCGCGCCTCGAGCGCCCCGCAGCGCTTGCGACGCTGGCTCAGGACCCACTCCACGCCAGCAGCGCTATTTGGCAGGCGGCGAACACGAGGGCCGCATGGCCAGGCCCGGGCCCCGAGCCCGGAAGACCACGGGGCCCACCCCCTGGCCGGGAGTCCCGCTGGCCCGGGACTGGGCTGTGAGAGCCCGCCCGAGGCCCCCCCGCCGACCCTGCCGCTCAGCCCGGGGGAGGTTTGCGTTGGCTGGCCCAGCGCTTGTGGCGGGCCCGCCGCCAGCCGCGTGAGCGGCCCGAGCCCGGGGGATGCCCCGCCACGTGCAGACGACGCGGCCGAACCACAGGCCGGTCCACATGGCTGGGCACAGAGCTCTGAGAGCCCGCCTTGCGCCCGTGGCACCCTCGCCGCCGCTGCGATCGCTGCCGCCAATACTGCCGCCGCCTATGCCGCTGCGGGCGCCTCCGCCGCCACTGCAGCCGCCGCTGCCGCCTCCACTGCCGCCGCCGCGCTGCTCTCGCCGCTCAGCCCCAGGGAGGTTCGCCAAGGCTGGCACACCGCTAGCCCCGTGAGTGCCCTCACCCAAGCCTCGCCCGTCCTGTCCCTTCCTCCTCTGCCCGGGCCCGAAGCGGACTGGCAGCAGCGGGCCCCTGACGTCCCCAGGGGACGCTGGACACTGCGCCGGCTGCTGGGGCGCCGCCACCACGGCCCTCTCTCCCTCACGTTACCAGGCCACGGCAGTCTGAAGGCCGTGGCCGCCGAGCCTCGGCCCCATCTCGCCCACCCCGCTCCCGCCCAGCCCACGCCAGCCATCGGCCCTGCCAGCCCTCGGGGCTCGGCGCTGCCAGGGGACGACCACGGGGAGGGCCGAGTCCCTGAAGATTCCACGGGGCCACAGATGGTCCCGACGGCGGCCACACACACCGCGTCCTTCCCTCCCACCCTCGCCCTCGCCCTCACGCTCCTTGCCGGCCCCCCGTGGCCGCCCGTGTCTTGGCAGAGCGGCACGTGGGACATTGGCCGGCGCACCGGACACGCCGGCTGCAGCTCCGTCCGCATCAGGGTGACCGTGAGGCGCCGCCGCTCCTCAATCACCTGGGTGAGCCTGGCTGCGCGTTGGCTCCTCCAAGGACGCCCAGTCCCCCGAGCCACACTCACCCTGGGCCGGGCGTGGACAGGGACACACAGGGGCCGGTGGCAGGGCCCGGAGGGCGGGGGGCCTTCTCTGACCGCCCCACAACACCCAAGCTCCCCCTCCGCACCCCTGCACTTTCCTTGAGTGGGTGGGTGGGGGAGGCCACCGCAAGAGAGTCCAGCGCCCAGCGCCATTCGGGCCCCACCTCCGTGCCCGCTCTGCAGACCCGCCCACACCTCGGGACACTCGCCACAGGGCAAGGCAGCTGGCTGGCCGCACGCCCATAGACCCAGGGAGCCCAAGAGCCACCTCCACGTGACCGCGGTGCACTTGGCACCACGTTCTCACCGGGCCCCAGAGCCCTCCTGCCTGCCGGGGACCTATCGCCTCCCCCACCTTCTGTGGGCTTTCACCATCCAGCATCAGGGTGCAGGCTCGCCTCCTGCAAAATCTCAGGCCATGCTTGCTCCTGCAGGCTCCCGGTCTGTCTGCCCATGTGGGCACGCGCGCACATTCACTGGCTCACGGGTCTCCCGGGACCCTCCTTGGTGCCCCACCCTGAGGGCAGTTGGGTTTCTTGGGCGCTCCCGCCCCATAGCCTCCAGCGGAGCGGGCCTTCCTCTGCCAACCATTCTGGGTCTCCCCCAACAGAGCGCCAGCGGCATGAAGGTGCTGCATGTGGAAGAAAGCTGCAGCGTCCAGAACTGGACGGTGGCACGAGGCACCCAGGGGCAAGGGCCACACTACCGGTCACCCGATACCCTGAGCAGCCATGGCTCTCGGGCGCCCCCCGTGGAGGCGCCGTGCTGCGGCCAAGAGGCCCTGCGTGTGACCAGGTGGGCCTCCTCCAGCCGGGCTCTGGCCGAGCTGGGCCACCGCGGCTCCTTCAGGGTCTCTGGCCCGGGCGGGCGTGCAGGGAGAGCCGCCGGGACCCTCATCCTGCCGCGGGCCCTTGGCCCGCATTTTCCCTCCAGGAGCTCGCTGGCCCTCCGCAACACCCAGCTCGCGCTGCAGAGCCAGGACCCGTGCCACACGCCCCGTGCGCAGGACCTCCAGGGAGGCCTGCACGGGCCCATCCGGACCTCTCCCACCGGCTGCTCTCCCGGGGAGCTGCCGCTCCCATCGTTCATCCCCGTGGTCTTTCTCCCTGGCCCGCCACGGCCTGTGAGTCCCCTCTGTCCCGGGCCCCTGTCCCTCCGTCCTTCCTCCTCTGGGGCCGGCGCCCAGGGCCCTCACCCCACACTGGCAGGCCATCGGGGCCCCACC